>CAJFCY010000006.1:0-92134 GCA_904066265.1 Eimeria zaria | reverse complement strand
TAATATATATATGTATATATATACATATATATGAAAGGCGGTCACAGGGAACAACAAGGCCCAAAGCGGCAAGCAACATTACAACGAGACAGCCTCGGACGACAGATGAAGGCAAGTTTTTGGTAGAGGTATCAGTCAAGTGTTTTGCAGCGACGCCCGGCTGGGGCCAAGGGAGGCAAGCGATAATCTACATGTGAGGCGAACGCAGGTAGTGGGCGAATAGACGGACTTTGTCCTCTTGTCTCTTTTTGTGGCAGTATTCCAGCACTGCCTTATGTGTCTCTGCGTCCATCCGAGGCTCGCGAACGGGGGGCCCTGCAACAACAGCAACAGCAGATGTTGTGGCACAAGCAAAGGCGGTGCCATCTCCCTCGTGCATGGAGGCTTAGAATGCCTTAAACTCGAATACACCGAAGAATGAACCTTCAAGCTGCGCTTAACTTCGAATTGCAGCTGAGAAGCACTTGTTCAGGATTCAAGCGGGATACTCAACCTCCTTACCCGCATTCTTTGGCTGCAGCCGCACCACTGTCTTCGTCTTTTCGTTCGTCCCCAAATATTTGCTGAGGTACTCTGTCTGTTGCAACTGCTTTCCTGTCCACCAAAGGCAGGCATTCTCTAGAGTGATATTCTGCAAAAATAGCAGCAGCAGCAGCGACAGCGGAAGCAGCAGCGCCCTTGAACTCATTAGCAGCAGCCCCAGCTGCACACTGCAAGAGGCAGCGGGAAGAGATGTGACACAGGCTGCAGCGGGAATCAAGCGGCCAACATCGGATGCATTCTGTCCATTGCGCGTTTTGCTATGGAGCTTAACGGGAGTCAGCAACAGAAGCAGCAGCGGCATCAAAGGCTCTTCAGGATGCGTGTTGGTACTCTTTTTTGCATTCCTCTCATCCTGAGTACCTCCGAAATCTCTTGGCTGCCTGTGACCTCTTTGTCTTCCAAGAGAAGGCGAACGGGATCCCAAGCCGGCAGACCGTGGTTTGCAGGGTAAGCGATTTGCAGTGCTCCCCGCAGAGCACTGAGCGTCTCTTGCACAGCCTCTAGCTGCAATGTTTCCCGGCGCTCAACCTGCACAGGCATCACGGGGAAGGGCGCAAGCAGTTGCGAGTCTACAACCGAAGAGAGCAGTGGATCCTACGGGGCAAAGTAACAACCATACTCATCATCCCTGTTTCCTGCTTTCTTCGACTTAATGGACCTCTGTGAAGGATACCCATAAATTGAAACAGGGCAGAACATGCAGGCTAGGCGATCTACAGAAGTATGCCTTCCACTTGTCTCTTCTTCTTTCTGCCAGCCTAATACCTATAGGGTCGTCTGAACTCTACTTGATTTCCCTCCACTATCTACTTGTGAACTTCGTTCACCTAGGTAGACGTATGTCTATACGATCGTTCACATTCTGCAGCATCAGTGCCTATTTGCATTGCCACCTCTCTTCAGTACGTGTGCAATTTCGCTTTACCTACAGCAACCACTGCCTACAGTTTCTACTACTTTCACTTTCAACTGCTGCTGGTGCTACACCTTCTTGTGCGAAAGGGCCTCTTTGGCCTCTGCACATGTGCGAAGAATGACATCGGCAACCTCTTTGGGTGGCGGCAAGCCCGTTCTGTAATGGTGCGGGTCAGGATTTGTTGGCGGTCCATCGGGGTACACGTTTAAGTTGGAAAGCTTCGCCACCTGCGGCCGCACAAGCCCTTCGAAGCTACGCGATACCTGAACCCGATGCCTTTAACTCTTACGCCGAAACGATTGCGCACAAATATCAAAATCCCACATCCGCAGGCAAGCCGACCACTGCTACTACTCTACATGTGGAGAGTCAGGAGGTACTAACTTCCTCAGTCAGTCCCCTGGTTTCTTCTGGTCTCAGGGGCCCGTGTGTCGCTAACGCCTGGGCAGCTTCGGCAACCCTCAGTGCCTTCAGGCGCGTGAGGTGCAGCGTGGTGACGGCTGAAATAATATCCTTCACTGTCTCGCTCGTTTTAGTTTCAAACAAAAATTGATGTTGTTGATCCGCCGTTTTAACATGCAGTAACACCATTTTGGCAGCAGCTCGTTGCGATGCCACGGCGTAGCGGTTGCTGGCAGCGTGAAATCGACCAGAATTTGCTCTTCAGGATGATTACTTGCATATATTTACTCATGAAAAACGATTATATGTTTGAGAAACGGTGTACGTGGAAAAACCGTGCCGTTGGGACCAAGCACACCAACCAGTTTGACATGGCCGTGGGGTACGCGAGACCGCGGAAGGGGAGGCGAGCCGTGCGAAAGTCAATTTAAGTTGCGTTTTGTGCCCAAATATGAGAATTCTGTTTAGTAAAATCAAAGCATTACATAGACACCAAATACGACAGAGGTGGAGACAACTTTGTAGTGAAAAGCTGCAATCCCATTTGGCTTATGAGCGGGTCACTTATGAGCGGGTCACTGCGTGCAGATATAACGCCATAGGGAGACCTTCCCAGCACGTACAGCCCAATAATTGTGAAGCAAAACATCATTTGCTTGCATATGTGTGCCTGCTATCCGTTCTTCGTGCTTCATGTGGAGCGATTGGGCGTCGTGAGGTCCCCTTTGCTCGAGTAGTACCATGGGTTCCGCGATTGTTCTTGCGGGGGTGAGCTCGTTTCTGTTGAAGTTCCGCACTTCTACAATAATTATATCACTATAACCGCTTTTAATTCTGTATTCAGCTGGTGGGGTTGCTTGAACTGCCCCCCCGTTTCGCCTGTTCTTAACGCGGCCCTGGTTTACAGTCTCCGACCATTGCGACTCAGT
The DNA here is from genome assembly GCA_904066265.1 of Eimeria zaria. Lineage (NCBI taxonomy): Eukaryota > Apicomplexa > Conoidasida > Eucoccidiorida > Eimeriidae > Eimeria > Eimeria zaria. The sequence goes on along the minus strand of CAJFCY010000006.1, from coordinate 89,344 downwards.
TTTCGATTAGAGTAAACTCCTCCTCCTGTTTTTTGCATTTTCTTGTTTACAGAGCAGCATGCAACCTGGGTGGTTGTTTGACGGTCCCCCCTGAAAATCCATCTGCGTTAGTAGTAGACGGCAAGTCTTGAGTTAAGCCTCCCCCCAGTCCTTGAAGTAGTCCGCCGACTTTTCCAGTTTCTTATCACTGTGTACAGGTGCATCTCAACTTTCCCAACTGCTGTGCAACTTCTAGCCAACATTTCCTCCGAATGCTCTCTTACTCCTGAGGCTAGCTCCCCTCCGGATGTGACGCTGTTCCTACCTCATGCTGCTCCCTTGACTCTGTATCAAGCTTTTGCTGTACTGGCTTGCAGATCTGAAGAGAGCTGAGTTTGTTGTTGTACTGAGAAATTTCCTCTAAACCCATAAACGCGGACAATTGCAATCCATGTCGAAATGCAGCCACGCCTTTAATACACTGTTCGGAAACGGCCATGTATGCCAGCCAAGATATAACAGGCCTCTTCAATGCACTTCTGATTGCTGAAAATTCTTGCTCTGGCTTGTTTTGGGAGTTGATTAGTCGTGATGCATTTCAGGTCAAGGGTTCGGAGGGACATTTCAAGTGACTCACCCAGTGGTGGTAGGTATTATTTGCCGCTTGTAACTCTTACAAGGGATAATAGACTGTAGAAGGTCTAAAGGAACTGGGCGTTTACTACTTTATCTACAAGGGAAACTTTAGATTTGTTATGCACTGCACTCTCTAAAATGATTGCTGCTTACGCTCCTCGCCACGACAAGAGTGGGGAAGCTTTGCGCCCCTTATGAGCCATTCGTGCACAGAATATGTGCACACGCATTCCAGTTCACAATAAAATTTTCATTGGGGTGTTCCTATTAGCTACTTTCCAATTCGGATTCCATTATTCGTAGATAGCGCCTGCATATGCGTCATACACAAGCCAGATTTACTGGCCAAACGGCGCGCATGGTGTTTCTTCTACGTTGTTTAGCTGCTGAAACCTTTGCGTGTTCTGTCATTATACCTAGGTGGATCGTTTATCAAAGACATGTTGTCTAGCATTGTCCAAGATTGAACAACGCCTGCGGCCCTTCTATACGCTACGGGCGAGGCCGGCGTTCACAAGCGCTTGCGGGTAGAACAGCCGCAAAAATCTCTTCCCTTCATTATATCAGCTTCAAAAAGGCATTGGTCATGTTTCACAGGGGTTATCTTGGACAAACACCGGGTGAGCTGCGCCCCAAATTTTGACACGGAGAGAGCGATAACGGCCCTAGGGTCACCTGAGCCAGTAATGCAGTCCACATGCATTTACAAATCCATGGAGCTGCTAACAGTGTGATAATTGAGATCCCTATGCAACTACTCTATAATTTCTAGGATACGGGGGAGACGTCCTCAGAAACTCTGGGGGTGTGTGATCCGCGCCAGCGAGCTAGTTGGGAATTCCCACGGCAAAAAAATGGGGGTAAATGTCTTAAGCGTTGGTTTGTCTGATCCTTTTAAATTATATTCTTGCCAGAAAGCATCGGACTGATACGAATAACTATGCACCCACTGCTTCTACAGCCCTGTGCAACGAAATCACAACTGGAGAAATCCAGCACCCGGGACACTGTGTAATTTTCGGCTGGGCCAATAGGCCCCATCCTCGCTCTCCATAAGTCTATCAGCCGAGTTGAATCTCAATTATTCCTGATTTGGAATTCTCCTAGGGGAAGACGGAAGGTATTGACGATTACCCCAGACGGTAAGGCCCGGTATCCCGTGCGGATGCAGCAGCCGAGGGGCATCGCCGCCGGGACTGGTACGACAGATTGCTCCTTTGGCTAAAGGCCTGTAGGACAGAAGCTTACAACGGTTTTAAACTGGAACTTTAAGTTTCTGGTGTGGGTGTGCAAAATCTCATCCACTCCGGCCGCGTTGTCTGCTTGCCCGCTTCGAGCAGCTATCGGTACCCGTAAGCAGTTCACCACTGGTACCTGAACAGATGTCTATATGTACAGACGTGCATGTGCAGATAATATTTGAGCATTTAAAGTTTTTGTGTTTTCAAAATGGAAGGAGCAAAACATCAAAATGCCTCATCTTTGCAAAGAGAGGAGGAGTCTCGCGTCGACATGGCGGTCTTCGCCCTCTACCCGGGCGGTGACTCTCCTCATCCCGTGGAAGAGGCAGAAAGAATTCGGTGAGCTGTTTGTGGGTGTAAATATACAGCGCTATGCCCCAGCACGAAATCTTCAGGCTCCCAAGAGTAGGGCCTGTCTCTAATCACACACTTCACCGTACATATGAGTGACCCCGTGCAAATGAACTGTCTCACTGTGGAAGCATTCCTTTAGATTTCTCATTCCATTAAATGCTGAAATACGTATCCCTCAATCTGTACTCCGTCGTAACTTCTTGCCCCAGTGCGTGATTTGAAGTGCATGCAGCCATGCAGTGGTTCAATACCCAGTAATTCACAGAAGCTCAGGTTCTTGTCTGCGAAAGCGCAGCACACGAGCATGCATGCAAGCCATTCCCATCAGTTGCTCAGATAGTTAGGTACACAGGCGCACGTGTAAAACGTAATCCGCGCGGAGGCGTATACTGAATGAAGTCGAGGCTGCAAGCTGCACGGAATCACGAGCATGGCTTCCAAATAAATCCAAAAGCCTTATGCCAGCATGCAGCGGCTTGCACACCAGTTTTTATTACAAGGGTGCAAAAGGGAGAGTTATATATCTAACCGTCAACATTGTTGTCAATCTACATCTCTTTCTGCCTCGCAGGAAAGAGTCTGGTCTCACCTCAGCCACGCGGGAGCACATTGCCTTTTCCTGTCTCTCCGTTGCGCACGAGTTCATGTATAAGAACCGCCAAACCTACCAGCAGCTGGCTAGGGAAAAGTCTCCTCAATATGTGAGCAAATCAAAAGCTTAGTGCTATGCAACGAAGCCCCCGTTTCGTGTATAGGCCTCAAAAAATATCAGAGATATAAGTGCTCTCATTCAGGAGCCTTTTGTGTGCTCCTATCTGGAAGTGTCCGTGCTTGCTATACCAAGCAAAGGATTCCCCAGGTAATTGCTGCAAAGAGTAAACTACCCGGGGTCCTAAGTGCCGAAACAACGAACTAAAGGACGGATGGCGGACCAAGTTTTGCTGTGTGATCCTTTAGGGTATGAGAGAAGACGACGTGCTGGCGTCTATGCTGCACGACATGTGGGCGGGCTGCTATAGCAAAGCCTTGTCTCTGCCAGAACCTCTCTCTGTCATATCTCTGCCTTCGCACGAGGCCAAGGACCTCCTCAGACCCCGAGGCATTCCACAGAGATTTTCAATGCAAACCCTGCAGGTTCTAGACCAAGCAATCAAACGTTTTGCGGTCATCATAACCCTAAATCATAATCATAACCCGAGAACCCACAACCCACTTCTCCAATCCTAACGTCTAGAGCCGACTTGGGAATTAATTCTACTGAAATTTAAAAACAGTCCACTTTCTCACCTAATGCCTCGTTTCAGTTCAGTGCACATTTGTGCTTGCGCTGGTTGTTCTGCAGGAGGCGGAGTCCCCTTATGTAAGTGGCCCTTCCACTTACAGCAGCAGCACCATTGCCGTCGTTGCAGCTGCCTGTCTTGTGGTCGTTGTCGAGCTAGTCATGTTTTTCGTGCGGCGGCTTCCAAAGCAATCTTATAAGGCGTCACAAGAGGACCGTAACGCCTTGGAGGCTCCCCAGATTGCATCTCAAAATGAGACACCTACGCAGGATTCACTGCTGCAGGAGGGCACCTCAGAGGAGAAATCAAAGGCGGCGGAGACGCAAGGCATAAGGACCTGCATACAGGGGAGCGGAAGGTCGCGTAGGGCCAGCATAGCGGGGTCCACTACAGGAGCATCTAGAGGTGGCCCCCGAAGAACCTCCTAGAGAACCGCCACGTGGACCACCAGAAAGAGCCTCTATTGGCCAGGCGGGGCTTCCACGGCTTGCTTCTTTGCAATACCGGGCGTACGGAATGGCATAGGGACAATCAAGTACACCTAGGCCTGAGCGAGCGGCTACTGACTACAGGTGGTAGCGAAGACGACTGCGCGCAAAACGCCCTGGAAATAAGGGGAGATGAGGGTTGCTCCTGTTGTGAGGGCAATTAAAGAAACAGTTGGTGCGCAACTCAGCGGGCTTCGAAAGGGAGAAGATAAACGTTTTCCTTGTCGCTTGCTGCTAAGGGACAAGCTAACCCAATAATTCCTCTCTATTTCGTTGTTTTCTGCCTTTTCTTTAAACGATCAGCGAGCCGTCCTTAGCACCCCTCCGTTAATTTTTATTCTTTTTGCATGAAAGTGAAACCGCCCCTGTATGATTTTCGTAGCGTCTGTCTATCCCCCTTCATTGTCTCTCGTTCCTGTCTTTAGAATTAGGCACTCAAGATTCATTGCGTCAAACTGTTGGGAGACCGCTAATAGAGTCAAGTAGCATTTGACAACCGTCCACCCAGGGGGCCCTCAGTGCCTATTCAGACACCTAGGAAAAGTCTCTTCTCCCGGAGTGTACTTCTCTGCGATTGCCAAATCCTACGCACTTCATGTGTAGTGCCTCGTCTCAACCACAACAGCAACGAAAGGAGCAAAGATACACTGCAACGACTATCGAGGCAGGTGATAGTAAAACACAACGACCCCAAAGTAAAAGCAATGGCGTGTGCCTGACAGCCTACGGGGAACGAAGCCATAAAGACAGACGGAAAATTAAAGTGTTCAACTTCACGAAAGACAAACAAGGCTCTGCAAAAAAGAAACTGCGATAAAGATCTCGTGAAGGACCTGGTGCAGTGTGCTGATAGTGCTGCCGATTTATTGTCGCAGCGTCATCACTGAAATGAACTGAAGGCTGGAAAGTAATGAGCAACGTGCTGGATGCTTCAGTGGGTGAAGTGGAATTTCAGGAAGTTTGCTTCAAGCAGGCAGCAGAAAAGCTCCAATGGACAGGCAGCACAAGACAAGCAGTAGGCTCCCCCTGTTGGAGCAGCCATGGCGCCAGCAACGACGACTACTTCAGCAGCAGAAATAACAACATACGGCTTGTTTCCTCTACTCGCATTCCCTTTTTGCTTGTGCAAGATCAACCTCCTTAGCCAGGGCGAGAAGCTTGTTGATTTCGGAGTGCAGTTTTATTCCCTCCTTGGTGTTTTGCAGCATCTTTTGTGGCCAGTCCGGATCGAGGGCGCTGCAACCAAGGGACCAATCTTTGTCGAGCACGTACACCGGAAATGGACCTTCCTTCTCCACCCGCGCGCCGTTTATTAGTGAGGTTACTTCTGCTGCTGGGTAGGTGTCCCGGCTTAGCTGACCCATGTCCCGGAGTTTTTCCAAACGCTTTCTCAGCCTCTCAGCTCGAACGGGAGTGGGCGGTCTCTCTGTTGCTGTTGCTCCCCCTGTTGAGCGCTCGCTCTCTGTCCCGAGCTGTTGCAACGGGAAGGGCGTACGGTGACAGGGATGTAATAGCTGTGGAGTCAAAGCGCTGTGCATGCTGTTATCTGAGGGAACATCCGAAGTCACATTCGTGCTGTTGGTGCTGAGATCTGTTGGGCTTGTCTCGCTGCCCGCCAATTTGTTTTGGCTTAGTGCTGCGGCTGTTGCTGCAGCTGCTGCAGCTGCTAATGGTACTGGTTGAGAACCTCCTGTTTCCCAGTGTGCTTGCTGCTGTACCAGCTGCGGCGGCTGTAGCTTTTGATCCTGATGTGCTGCACTGCAAATATGCAGCAAAGAAGCTTGAGAGTTCTTCCGCAACAAAAGTGCCCGACGAGAAGCTTCAGCTGCCTGCTGTCCTGCGGGCGACCGACGGCCGGACGAGGTTCCTTCTTGCAGCGCAGACGAAATGGCAGGTACAGGGCTCGCGGCTGTGGAAGGACCTGAGGGGAGTGCTGGATTCTCGGAAGGAGCATAACGACTCCCGGACGGTGAACAACAGTCTTCTCTGGGGGCTGCAAGACGTTCAGCAGCAACCGCTACTGTAGAGGGGCAGCACAGCGGCTGCAACTGTTGCAGCCGACCGGGCCGTTGAACCTCTGAAAGGTTTTGTTGCTCCTGCGCCTGCCGGTTCCGATGTTCAGGAACAAAAGAATCAAAGGGCGCCAAGGTGTTGCCGCAACAAAGCGGGCGGGCTGCTGCTGCTGCCGCTGCGGCCCCTGCTGCATTTGCAGCAGCCGCTTCCGCTGCTGCCGAGAGGTGAACACCAAAAACTGTTCGCTGCTTTTCGATACGCTTCTTCTCCAGTGGCGCTTGTCGCTTCTGCTGGTCTTGCAACAGCAGCAGCTGTTGCTGCAGCTGATGCTGCTTGCTTGGCGCTGAGAAGCGCAACTTCAGCCTCCTGGGAGACTCTGGTCTAGTTGTGGTGTATGTACCTGTCCGCGAGGCGTGGGGTGTTGACGCTTGTAAGCGCTGCATCATCAGCTGGAATTGTTGCTGCTGCTGATGACGCAAGTCGCATGCTGAAAGTTGCTGCAGCATGCAGCTGGCCTGTATTTCTGCCACTGGCAAAGGAGGCACGGACGGTTCCAGCAGTGCTTGCTGGATTACTCGTTGTCCTAAACCTTGTTCCTGCAGAACTTGATGGTGCAGCTGACGCTCCTGAGTATGCTGCAGCTGCAAGGGAGACATACTGGGGGTAGGAAGGACAGGAGAGTTGCGATGCAGCACTTGCTGGTGCACACGGTACGGGCCGGCCTCCTGCTTCTGCTTTAGCTGGTGGTACTGCTGCTCCAGGTGCTGCTGCCTTCGGGGCGCCCTCAAGGAACACCCAGGCGGCCCTTTGGTAAGCAGCGAACTAAGCCTCTGAGTGACAGAAGAGACCAGGGCTCCGGCTGAAGGAGCAATGGCGTTTGCCGCAGTTGAGGCGGCAGCATCTACCACTGCTGCAGCCAGCTCTACAGCAGCAGCAGCAGCAGAAACGGGAGGCGAGCGACCGGGGACGGTTGCCTGACTGCGTTCCGAACGGTCCTGCGGCGTCGGAGACACTTGGGACTCCGCCTCAACAGGAGGCGTTCGGGCAGGCTCTAGCACCGACGGCTGCTCATTCGGGTGTTGTTTCTGCGGAAGATAGAGCAAGTTTGCCTGCATTTCTGTACTCGTTGCATCCAGCGTTTGGTCATTCTGTTGCTGTTGAGGGTGCTGCTGCTGCTGACTCGCCTTCTCAGAAGCGTGAACGTCCAATTCCTTGGAAGTTGCTGTCCCCGCAACAACAGTACCATCGGTCGGGACAGCAACTGAGCCCCCAGAAGAGGTAACCACGACAGCTGTGACACCTTTCGCCCTAGACTGAGTGTCTCGTGCTATGGGTGAACTGTCGCTCACGTGCTTGTTGCGCATGTCGGCGTCGTCTCCAATTTCAACAGCAGAAGCTGCACGAAGCGATGGGCTACACGTCTCCGGTGCCGAGGCGGAGCCTCCACCCAGCAAAGGCAATGCTGGTAACTCCAAGTCTTCTAGATGTCTGCGTTGCTGCTGCTGTTTCTGATTTTGCAGATCAGTTATTGAGTTCGATGGTCTAGAGGTTGCAAAGGGCTCCAAGAGTCTGCTACCACGACGAGGAACCGCAATAGGCACATTCACGCCTACTGCAGAAGCAGCCGCCTTGGGTGGCTGTGTAATTGCAGCTATTAGTGCTTGTGATGGCGTTGAAAGCAGCACTGAAGGCCGCGGTGTTCCAGAAGCTAGGGGAGACCAGCAACGGCCTCCTGTGCTTCGCTCTTGCTCCCCCTGAGGTTGTGCCTGAAATTCTGGCTGCTGCTCCTTTAATGTTTGCTGCCGCGGCATCCGTAACGGTTGCCATTGCTGAGGGTGGTGTTGTTTGTCCGTCTGTCCGCTCGAATCCTTTTTGTGTGCTGGGGTTTCGAGCACATCGGGGCCGTCCCATTCGTCTGTTGCTTCAGCTGCAGCCCCAGAAAGACTGAGTAGCCGTGCAGCATTTCCGGTCTTTCCTTCTGGTGCAGGGTTTTCTGGCCCACTTACTCTTATTGCTGACTGTGATCGAGCACTTCCTCCGGTCAGTCCTCCCGAGGCTGGCAACGCGATGGCTGTCACTTCAGAAGGCAGGGTAGCTCCTCCGCTCGTACGCTGATCAGCACCAGCAGCAGCATCCACAGCAGTACGTGGAGCAGAGCCTGCCGCTGTTGCTACAGGTAATGGTGCATCCAACGAGGCATCTAACGGTGTAGCTGCATCGGCAGCGCTGCAGCGACTGCCTGCTGAAGCTCCCCTTCCTGGAGCTGGAGCTGCTGCAACGCCGCCATATCCTTTTGGGGATTTGATTGTCATGGTCTGCGAGCCTCTCCTGCTGCTATTGTTGCTGCAGAGCATCGAGGACTCCAATGACATGCCAGATGCAAGAGAAAAAGTGCCCGACGTAGTCTGCCCTGCAGGTGAGAACATTATCGGCTGCAAGCCACTGCTGCCGCTGCTACTGCAGTCGCTGTTGCTAGTGACACTGCGGGGGCTATTGCTTTCGTTGTGGCTGCTGCTGTAAGCAGGAGTTCCGAGTGTAGAGACGTTGAATCCCACAGAAACTCCCGAATTTCTGCCGCTGTTCGCTTTGCTGTTGCTGCTGCTACCACCACCAGTGTAAGGGGTAGAGAGGCAATCGGTGTCGGCTTGTTCCAGCAGCAGCATCAACCGCTTTTCCTGACGCTGTTGCTGCTGCTGGAGTTGCTGCTGCCCTTTGTATCTTTTCTGCTGTGACTCTTGCTCTTGCTGTTGCAGCAGCTGCTGCAGCCTTCGCTGTTGTATGCGTAGTTGCTGCTGCAGGTGTTGCTGGAGCTCCTGCGGAGGAGGTTTGGGCGGATGTGGTCCCCGAGGAAACGCTTGCTGTTGATGCAGACTCTCTTGCAGTTGTTGCGGTTGTTTCTGACTCGTGTTTGGCTTTTTGATCCTGCAGCAGCAGCATAAAACACGAAACTGGCGCGTGCAAAATTCGTTGTTCCTTTTTCTTGTACTGAGTGTACAGTGCTGAAATACTCACCTGCGCCACTTAAGGTTGGGGAGGCATGTACTCCAGAGACAGCGAGGTTTCCATGGCGGTTGTATTGTTGTCGCTGCTGCAGGCGCTGCTGCAGGCAGTGCCGGCGCAGCAAGAAGGCATGACGAGTGTGCAGTCCCTGAATTTACAACAGCGGAGCTAGGTGGCCCGGACATCCCAACTTCAGGCAGACCTAGAAACATTGCAAATGGCTTTATTCGTGCCGGTGGTCGCTGTAGCTGAGGCTACTGCTGGTGCACTCTATGCTGTTACGAGCGCCAGTCGCTATTCACGTAGCTGCTGCTGCTTTTGCTCTCGTTCCCGGCACCGTTGGTGTTAAGGCCGAAGTGATCGATCCAAGGGCCTGAATCGGGGCTGGAGCATGGAAGCACTGCTGAAGTGGCTGTTTTTGCTGCTGTCGGTACTGCCACTGCTACTCTTGCTGGAGTAATAATAAGGCTGCTGTGCCTCGCCCGTCGTTGCTCGAAGTGCGTAGTTATGTAGAACGACGTCAAAGAAATCACTTCACACGTGCTGAGACACCTGGTGTTGTGCTGAAGTGGGGCATTTGCCTCAGACACTCTACTCGCACAGTTATTCAGTGGTGAGGGGATGGGCCATGCTTCCCAGGGTAGGGGTGAGAGTTTGCAGCAGGGCTCCCGTCGGTGGACCTTTTAAAAATCCGCTTAAATATGACAAGTTTTTTCGTGCCAAAAACAGTTTTCTCTGGCGTCGTCGCGTTGGTGACACCCGTGGTCTCCCTACCCACCACCCCGCGGGAACGCAAATGTCAAGGCGACTCGGGCAAGGTACTCAACAAAAGAGCACAATAAAAAACCAGAAATGTAGAAATAATGGGAAAAAATCCGTTAGAGGCGAACGGGAACATTTTTGTTTGTCGCCTTGCGGATTGCCCACTGCTGCCGACAGAGCCCCTCGCTGGGGTCAAGTGACCCATCTGCTGGAACAATAAAAAGAAGGCCGGCAGCCTTTGAGAGGTTACGCATCATTGCTATCTGACAGATATATTGTTTTGTCACCTTCGTTTTTGCCTTCATGCACCTGAACTTCACGAGTATGGTTGGCGAACACAACCTGCTTGGGCCACCCCACTGCCAGGGTTGAGGCCCTCAGCCTTGCAGGCCATTCACCTTTCAACCAAGTGAAAATTCCACTTCCCTACATAATACAAATGGATGGCCGAGGATTGTGCCTTTGAGGCATCAGTCACAACCTAACCATCACGGGAATCTCCTTCCCTAGCGATACACCGAGGGCTACGATTCTACGGCGACTGTACAAGAACGGTCGGTGGATACACTACCACTGACCGTTTTTAAGAGCACCTGCCACGAATTACAAAGCGGCTGGTACATATGCCGGAATTGGAGCACAATCAACAAGAAAACAGCAAAAACATTCGTTTGTTCTGCAGCCATCCCCCCGCCCTCCCACGAAGAACACTGCTACCGCTCCCCTGCTAAGAAAAAGAACACTGGCGCACTTTCTGTTGTCTGCAGAAGGTAATTTATGTGAGCCCGCACACATCTGCGTGCAGATGCCTGCTGCGACAACCTAAAGGTCCTCATGTGCTCCCGCCTGCCTTGATGCTTCCAAAATTTGCCTGTCTGCCTACTTCTTATGCATTTGGTCTAATCATATATTTAGGTGTGTCTATTTTGCGTGTGCGTGCGCCTGTATTCTCCTGTCAATGCATGGTAGTATGCTACAGCGGACTCAGTCACATTTCTGCATGGTCGTACGCGTGTTAAACATCAAAAAGCGCACACATCTGCGCTTTCCTTTGCTGCTTTGTACGGAAGTACTATCATTTCCAACAGTGAAGACCGCCAGCATGCGAACACCCGCCCCTGCAGTCCTTAGACTTAAATGCTTGTCATCTACTTCATTATGTGCGCAAGTTTACGATTAATCAATCAGAAGGGGGATATGTCTAAGAATGAAGTCTGCGACATCTTGGCGTTCTTGTACTCTCCCATGCTGGTATCCCGGTGACGCCCATTAGGTGGTTAATGGGAAGAAATCAACATGGGTGCAAGGCCTCGCGGTGTGATTTCAGAGTTTCGAAGGCCTCACCCGTCTGCTACAGCGCCTGCCAACTAGTGGAGGGAAAAGTCCTGCACAGTCTCTAAGCTAAACCCCAATGCCTGGCTCGTGTCCAAATATACGCGTCGTCCGACCGCACAACTTTGGCGTGTTTGTTACTAGGTCACCAACAAATGTGTCTTTGTTATCGGAAGCAACGCACAAGAGGACTTACGCCTGGCAATATGTGCTTGCCATAAGCGCTCATTCCCTTCTGGTGCACCTTCCCGTCAAAAGGCGTCATCCAGGCGCAAAAGTTACTGCCGCAACAGCAAAAGCAGCAGCAGGAATCACCCGTGACGCCACATCGGCACCACCGGCTGCTTCAGGACGCATGCACCCTGAAGACCTCCAAAGTGTCAATAATCCGCGAAAGACGCGCAGGAGACAGCCGGATAAGGGAAGGAATGTGCGCCTTGGCTTCATCAGGGGTGCGGGGCAGCAGATTGACCAACAATGCCAGCTCAAACTGCTGAAGGTCCCCTTCTCGCTCAAGATGCCTGCAGACCCAGAAGCAGCCGCAACGCTGCTTCAGCAACAAGCAATCAGCAACAGCCAAACTGGGAGCAGCGAGCATACTCATGCCAACACATGCATTAGAAGCAACAGGAGCAACTCCGGCAATAGCGGTGACACAGAGGCCGAAACAGCAGCAGCTGTGATTGCCGGCGATGGGTAGCGCCCGTACTTGCGAATTTCCACAACAGCCGTCCTCACAGTCATCTTCCCAAAGCGCGATGAATACTCGTAAGAAGCTTTAATTAGGCTGCACATAACACCCGGAACCAACAAAAGCAAATGCAAAATGTACACTGTATGTGCCTCGTGGCCGCTGCTGACGCCACTCAACTGACGTCGAATGAGACTGATGGTGCTTTTGGCGGCAGAAGTCCTTGAAGAAACAATAACAGAACCAGACGATTGTGCTTTTGCTACCATTAGAAGCTATGGATGGAAGTGCTCCCGTTGGAGGCTAAGGCAGCAACCTACTGCAACCTAGGTGGCTCCTCTCTTGCGTTACCTTTACACTAGCAAGCCGAGTAACAACAGTACCGATCTTCAAAGCTGTATGTAGGCCCGAAGTACTCTCCAGCATAAAAGAATTCTAATTAGAAAAAGACTCACTTGTGCGCTTCTGCCGGGCGCGAGACGGACAACCGGAGCTGGTCCCCTAGAATGAGCTGAAGCTCGCACAAATTCAGGCACTTCGCATTCTTGAACTCTGCAGGGGAAAAAGCACGAAACCCAAGCACTGAGGATGGATCATTTGTCTTGCAGCAGTTTGCAGCAGTCTGCGCGGAATTGCCAGTTGATACTGCTGCACGGGTACCGCGCCAATAAGAGTAGAAGTCTTCCTACGAAAATCACCTGGTCCCAAGTCACATGCGAGTGAGTCCTGCACCGGGGGATCCATTTTCGTCAAACAGAGCCAAAGAGCACCATGCAGAAATGCCTGGGAGTGCAGGGCCCAGCACTACATTGGGCCTTATGATCGGCTAGCGCCCTATTATGTACAATACGGAATCACAATGAAGGGGAACAGTGCACCAACACTATGATAAAGCGGTCTGAAACATGCTGAAGACAAGGCTGTGGTAGCACGTGAAACTGTCAGCTGCCACGATGTAATCCCGATAGCGACTCAAAAAGATCACCCGTAGGCACCACAACCCATCAAAACATTTATAAGAATACAAAAAACATTATCGAACTGTTTAGAGATTCCCGAAGGCTAGTTAAACTACTCGATTTCACCGTTCGCAAACTGGCTCGTCCAGCCCCAAACGTGGCCGCCGGTGGCTTTGCCAAGAGTAATCGATAGCTGGTTTGTAGATTCTCAAGTGATCAAGCACCTCTATAACGCAGCATTTCGTCGCTATTGCGCAATGTTTCTTTGGGCCCGGGACTAGGAGGCATTTCACGCAGAGTTTTTCGTGTGTGCATGCATGCGTGTGTTGGGTGGGCCTAGAACATGTTACCCTCCGTGAAATCTGAGTTTCTTTGAGAATACCCTTATCTAGTCAATGCATCTACTCTTTAATAAGGGCGCATGAGACTCTGTAAACTTGGGTGAGTGCTGTAACTGTGTCCCGCGGCTTGGTGGAGGTACGAGCAAAATGCTGTGTGAAATGATGGCACGTGCACCACTATTACTCACGTGTATCTGTGTGAAGTTTGAAGGTGCGTAGCATGCCGTTGATTATGTCGCGATGTGCATCGCCACTTGAGTGCACACTATCTACTGAAGCCCTGTAACGACTATCTTGAGCTGCGAAAAAGCCAAAATACTTATATGGAAAGGTTCCGTAAAAGCAGCTGACCCCTTTCCCCAAAGCTTGAGCAACCATAGCGCTGCCGCTCAGCTGCCTATGCAAGGGATGTTGGGGCAGCCCGGCATATGTTGTTGCGCACCTAGCTGCAACTCCTGCTGCTCGGAAGCCCCACATCTAGACACATCCAATCCCCCTTTTGCTGCATGCACTAACTAAATAGGCAATTGTTGAACACCTCCTCCTTCGTTAATTGGTAGTCTGCACACCAGTCGGTCTACACGTCCCAACTGCACGTAGGGCACGCTACAAGACCAAAAAATGGTTCAACGAGTGCCTACAGTGTTAGTCCATGCAGCGGAGGGGGCGTAGGCGTGCTTGCATATGCGGTAGCCTTGTAGCACTAGCTTAGCCAGTTCCGTTGCAACCGTTGCCAGGTCACCTCTCCCACAGGCCGTTCGCCTGCCAAGCCCTGACAGCCTAGGCGCTTATGGGGAGTAGCGGTGGTTTTGTAAAGTCCTCTCTAAGCATTGTGACCCTAGTTGGCCTCACATAAGTCATCGATTAGGCTAGTGCTGCTGTCATTACGATCTATTCGAGTGTGTTAATGCCCGTCAGACGAATCAAGTGATGAGAAGTCTACTGAACTCCGCAGGCGGTGAAAGCGCTGAACCCGCCCACACTGGAAGTTTTCACTGCACTGTAATCTTGTCAAGGAGCTTCAAGAAAGTGCAAGCGTGCAACCTCTCATCTTTGTTCCATCCCAGAAGCACACCTCGTTTAATTGGGCCAGCTAACAGTTGAATTGCGCACTCCACCCCGTTGTCATGGGGATAAAACTAGATCGCAATTCTTCTAAGAGAGTTCCCATTGACAGCATGTGATCACACCAGTATATGCATTGTTAGCGTATGTATCCATGCAAGGCTCTGGTATGCGCCGTTGGTTGATTCCTTTTGGCGCGTGAGTTACAAGGAGGCAACGAAACTACCTCTCCTTAGATTGTAGCCGTAACACTGCATACAAGAGCTTCATACGAAGCGCTGACCCGCATCCACTTACGACCCATCCTGCACAAAGGGCCCAATGATGCGAGAAGGATGCAGCCTGCAGCCAGCTGTTATACACATAGCTTTAGCTACTGCGGTCAGTACATAGGTTTCGCGCGAGTTTAAATGGAACCACCAGCTTCAGACGGGGCACCACCATGGCTCCACAGCTACAGCCATTGCATCACCACCTGCGGTGTTCACAAGAAAACTGTGTATCATTGTCAATAAACCTTTTGATGATTTGTTTTAAATTGCACTTAAGGAATACGTTAGTTAAAGAATCAAACTTGGCACCAATTACTTCGCCCAATACTAATAGCGAGATGCGGGGCTCTGCGCGAACCCCACAACGCCCCATACCAAGCGAGAAGAATACTCACAATCCGTCAACCTCTTATAAGCCAGCGTGTCCCTGAAGCAAATATACGTCTAAAGAGCTTACTTCAAGTCTATGTGGAAGTGCTTGTAGTTATGCATGATGAGGACCACAAAGCGCAGCTGCTCTACAGCGTTGGGGCTGTGGGGGGTTCCATCCCACCGACCCCTTAGTGTTTCGATGGGGGACATCTGCCCAAAATGTTTGTTGTCACGTTACAAATGACGTTGGCGTGTGGGATGAGACGAAAGTAAGTTCGGTTGCAATGACAAAGACTCGAGTGCTCTCTGGTTGGCAGCACGCTTCACTACCCGTTTTGGATTGGAAGACGCATCTTCTCCACCAGATGTGGCGAAGACTTCCCTGAGCAAAAATGGCCTCCCATTAAACTCTGGAGACGATGTGATGTAAGGTCTGGCTTACTCCTCTCGGCGTGTTCGCTGTGTGTGCCATAGACGAAAAATTGCGCCCAGTAAGTGATGCACTTGAGCACAAGTACAGTGCGCAACATGCTTTGAACGCAATTTACCAGGTATTCCTTTTTGCGGCATGGCAAAATGCTGGTTACAGCTGAGGTGATGTGTCAACACCTCACCTGGCTTGCATGGCTTCACAAGTGCATCGGTAGAGGCCCATGCTTTTGGCTACGTTTATAAAATGCTGCTGTGGCCTGTGCACTGTCGTTGCTTCCTGACTCAATATGTGCAAAGGTGTTGTTGTGGCATGTGCTTCGTCAAGATTTCACGTATGGCAGACTGGATGTCTCCGTGTTCCCACGAAGTCTAGATAGACGAAGCGGTGCCCTATATATCCCTCTGTTTTGAGCGTACGAGCTGTTTGAAAATCTCGTCTGTTCTTGGGAAGAGGGATATAAAGACTGAGTCAAAGAGTTGAGCCTTTGGCGTTAAAGACGTGCCGTGGCTCTTGAACTTGCCGACTGATTTACATTGCTTCACGCACACTGATTCAGCTGAGGGAGAAGCGTATCCCTTGCCGTTCGGAAACCGGCACGTGACACGTAACATGGCTTTGACGAATGTTCATGTAGGATAAATGAAATTAGTTTCGAAGCGTGGTCCATTTGTCACGTGATTGTGTACACTCGTGCGTGCCTTCATAGGATAATTGTTCTTCCCCTTTTGCAGTTCCTCCTGTATGGTTGAGTTGTATGCAGTGACTGAGTTGAATTGCCATTAGATAGTTGTCTTGCTGCATAATTCAATGTACAACTCCAGTCGTGTGTGTTATGCATGTAAAGTAGGAGGCAATTTGATTGTTTCATAGTTGTTTGTTTGACGCTCCCATTGACGGTTTTCTCTACACAGATGAGAGTTGCGCTGTAGCCTTGTCTCATCTGCGTTCACCTTCGTGGGTAGAATACAACGGCTTCTTGTCGAGCGGTGGAGCTGCCCGCTAGGGCTTATGCTCCCCTTCTCTAGAGGGGGTCGGAAAGCCATGCTTGTAGAACGGGGGCGAGTTTGTTGTGCGCAGTGCTGTACAGAACGCAATGCCGTTCCATCATTTAGTTGGCTCACCCCTCTGCTTGTGTTATCGCAGGTACTTTACAAACTGTACTTCGTGGTGCGTTAAACGCGTTGTGGGCTGGCCCACCCGGACCAGTTTGGCTCCACTCTGGTTCTCGGCTGGGCTTTCAGCACAGTTTAGAGGGATTTTCCCGTGCATGTTCTTCTGCGTGTCGCTTGCACTTTGCGTACCTTAATCTTTTTATGCTAGGTTTGTATCTAGCTGGACGCTTTGCAAGTGGTGAATGTCACGGATTGGCAGTACAGCTGTCTCCGTTCTTGAGTTTGTTCTGTATTTCGGGTCTTTCCCGTAAATTGCTTCCTTTCAGCCTGGCTTGTTGATTGTACAGAGCTGCTGTGTGTATTGCCTTGTGCAGTAGAGTAGCAGCAAGGCCCCGAGCAAACTGTTGCTTTCGAGTTGCCTGGCAGGTGTAGCCCATTGCCACGCAATCAACTGGCTGTCTTGCTAGTATGCGGGGTGAGGAGTTTCCGGGGGGGTGTATTTCTGAAAGAACCCCGTTGGAGGCAGTATATTTTCGCTCCTCTATGGAGAGGAGTGGGTGTTCTTTAACAATACGAACTCTTCTGTTGCAACCGGTGGATCCTCAGGAGCGAATTGGCGGCCAGGGCAGCCGGTTGCACAGCTAGTACAACAGTGTAGTCTATGGTGATTATTCAAGGTAACGGGGGGCAATGGCGCAGTGCCGGCGCCATCCTTTTAGAGAGGAAATGAAAAATGCCCCCCGAAAAGCAAAGCACCGGTGTTGCGTTGTTAACGGTGGGCCGGCTACCCTACGCATAGGTTCTTGCTGTTTGCACGCCTTTCATTTCAGTTTTTATCCACGTGGTGAATTTTGTTCTTCTCGCGACGTTTACACATTGATGGTCTGCTGACAGCGGTACAGTCTTACCTACTGACCGTACAGGTAGTTCGCTTGGTCGTCTGCTGGCTGTCTGTGTCGTGTCGCCGTTTTTGATATTTGGGTTGTGTACCCACGTTTTTAATTGTATGCATAATTAAAGGCTAGAAAAGCGCATGCGCATTTTCAGACGGCGTGACGCCGTGGCGATGCCAGCCCGGCTCTCACTGGCTACCGCCGCTGGCGGTCCCAGCCTATCACTGCCAACGGTCGTTGGAACTGGTTGCACAGTTCATGGTCTAACTTCTAAAACATTGGTGAAACATTTGCAATCCATTGGCAAGCAAATAGAGATAAGTTGCTCTTAGTGAGGACTTAGGTCCGCAGCAGCAACCGGCTTGAACCGTTGAAGACCACAGCGTCGCCCAGGTGACCTGTCACGACTCCGAGCAAACTGCAGAGTCGCCAAGCAGAAGCATCCAAACTTCACGCTAAACATCTCCGGGAAATTTAGTTTGGGCTGTTTTTGATAGGGTTGGCGTTTCTTGTTGTTCAGGGGAATTCCGTTGGGGTAGACGAGTTAAAACATGCTTCACCCGAGTTGTGCAGCGAACTGTGTGTTCAGGTATCCACTGTCCTTCAAGCAAAGGATAAACACCATCTTCAAACATAATTGCTTTTTCTCAGCAGCGTAAACGGCCAGTGAATGCCTGCCGGTATCCTGTGGGGTGGCAGTAGCGGCTGACAGGCTCTTTGCCACTTCGCGAACTGTTCCTGAACTTCCGTGTGGGTCGTATCTTGCATCCTACTCTCAACGTTCCGGTGCCGTTCATCAGACAAAGCGCCATAATCCTTAAAGAGCAAGGCTTCAAGCTCCCCCAGACAATTACACTTACTGACAATTCGAAAGTTACGCTGGTGCCATATCGTCACTTGGTTCCGTGAGTGGCATGGTCGACGGCCAAGACTGCAGTTTTACCTTCACCCTTTGCACACGCTTGAAACTGTCTGCACGTTGTGGAATTTGACGTTGAAGCAAGCGACTATTTGCGTTTTCGAGCCTATTCGACCCAAAACGGCAAAATTGCTAACTGGGAACGCATTTTTGCTGGTAGAAACGAAGCCAGCACCGACGTAAGGTGATCAGCGGCAAATATAATGGATGCCTCTTCTCAAGCATCCCAAGGTAAGCATACATGGTTGCATTTGGTGTCTTCTTCTCCAGGGAGACTACTACTCCATAACGACTCCCTGCGACGCACCTTCCACGCGATGCCTGTTGGCATTATCCCAGATGTCACATTAGACTTTCCCTCGGTTCTGTCTCTGCGGTGTAGACTTACAGAGATGCTTAACAACTAGCGACGTCCCAAGCGGATTGAAAGATGCACCAGTGTTGCAGGAGGCGCTACATTGTTCTGTTCCCCAGCACCATACAATAAACTCTTCAGCGACGGAAGCACCGCTGTCGCCGTTGATCTCCCCAGGGTGTGCGCTTGCTTCAGTTGATAGCCATTCGGCGGTAATGATACCGCAAGAATCTGAATGTGCGCAAACACCACAGCCTCCCAAAGGGGGGACGGATCTACAGGCAGATAAGAGCAGCCGCATTACCCCAAAGGGTAATCAGCCACAGATCAAGCCCAACGACGCCTCTCAGTCTTTAACGGAAAAAAAGCCTGCATCCTCTACTTTTTGTTTGTCAGCTGATGCTCCCCCGTACACTCCTCAGTCCTCAGCTGCGAGGCAGGCAGTCAAGGCAGCAAACTGCTTAGGTGCCGTGAAGGAGACGTTTGACTTGGGATTTATTCGTCCCTTTAACTCCCCTTCCGGAAACCAGCAGCAGCAAGCTTTGCAGCAACGGCCCGGCTATTTGTCGATAACTGCGCCCGTACCAGCTGCTGATACATTTCGGAAGGCTTCAATAAAGCCAAATATACATGCAGCAGCATCTACGGTACCGCTCAAGTTCTGCAAGTTTCTCGTAGGTGAAGACGTTGCAGGTTTCCTGGTTGGGAGAAAGGGCGTTGGTAGGTCAGCATTTACTATGAAGCCTGGTTGCCGCCGGTGCTCTATCACTATTCAAAGATGCACCGATTTTGCTTAGGTTTGGCGCAGTGTTAGCTCACCCCTTCTATACCTGGCCTTTGTGGTGAGAGTCTCAGGCATTGAGGAGTTCCAGTCTCGAAACGGACCAGGGTTAAAGGTCAGCGTATCAAAGAGGGGAGAACTTTTTCCTTGTTTGCTGGAACGAACGGCGACTGCCGTTGGAGTTGGTGATGGAGTGGAGCGTGCTTTGCTGGAAGTGTCTCGAGTAGCACTTGACAGGGCAATGCACAAGGAGGAGGAGAGGAGAATTGACAATGGAAAAAAAATATGCAAGCCCAAGGTGAATCCATTGGACCATCTAAGTTAGCATGTCTTCTTTCTAAACTATTCTTTATCGGCGTCATCTTGAGGCTGCTCTCATCAGCCCTCGTTTAGTAGTCTATGTTTGCTAGTCCATGGCATAATTGAATACGCTGTCTTGCATTCTTAGGGGTGTTTCAAACTTGTCGTGCCTGAGTCTGCCCTTGTGCACATCTTCACACCGGATCATGAGGGGCGTGTGCCTATGCTGGAAGTCGGTACGTAGAAACTGTCTATATTTACGCGTCTTCCACAGTACTTAAGATGGCAGACTGTAGGGATTGGCTTCTATGGCGCAAGGGTTGTGTTGAACCGTGACAGAAATTCAAACTTTCTGGTCCCTGCGCTGCAGCTAAGAAACACGGAGTCGAGATCATCTCTTCCGCCGAAGGCGGATACCTGCATAACAAGATTCACCACTTGGGGTTAAAGGTGCCAAAGTGGTTTTCCCGTTGAGCATTACATTCACTTTTTTCGTCCCTTGAGAACCTATTAGGCTTACCAATGAGTTAGGGCAGCAGCACCTTGGCTTCTTTATGTTTGACTGTGTGTGTTGCTTTGTAGGAAACCGTTCTGCAAATAATTGGAACGACAGATACGGTGCCAACGGCAGTGGTAGATCTGTCGTTGCTTTACCAAGGTGATCCATCGCTGCCTTCGTCTCTCCACTTAAATTACTCACACGCACACTTTGTGGCCACCCCACCTCCTCCCCCGACTCCTCCGCCTTCCCCAGCTATGAGCAGCAGCTGTGGCAACCGCGTTCCCCCCCACTTTGCACATCCCACAGTGCTGCATTTGACAAGTGGCCACCAACAGTTGGGACCCTCAAGCAGCTGGAGTCACACCCCACAGCCGACGCCTCTTCTGGATGGTCTGCGGGCATCTGTTAGCTCGCAGACATCTATGCTCTGCGTGCCGTCAACTGTAGGCAGCTCAGACAGCATTCCGGCTGCTCAGATGTCACAAGCTGAGTGCCAGTTGGCACCGAAAAAACAAGGATTTCAGGGACCGTCTCCCTATTCGCTCCCCAGCAGTGGCAACGGATACCTAGGTGGATGGCAGAATTGTAAAGATAATGCTGCCCGAAGCATGTCGTCGCTAGCGGGAGAGCGGCTCACATCAGAGCTGCAGCAGCACTTAGGGGCAGCTATAGTTGCTGCGGCGGCTGCAAACGCGGTGTCAGAGCAGCACCTGCCGTCTGCCATCCCGAAAAACTCCAACTCGTCACTTTGGACACAAAAGGAGCAGCTCCATGATCTGCAGCACCAGCAAGAGCATCCGCGGCACGAGCAAGAGCAGCCGCAGCGCCATTTGCAACAGGAGCTAGGAACATCATCTGGCTGGCCGGACCTGGAATTACTTAGCCAACTCTGTATGGCCCACTCTCAGCAAATTTCGAGGCTCAACGAACAATCGAGGATGCTGCCCAAACAACACGCGCAGCGAGGGCAGTTCCATCAACCTGATGAGTTGCAGCATTCAATTCTACAGAGACAGATACCCCAAGCACAGCAAGAACATTCAAGCCTGCTCTCTTCCAACCAGCTACATGAAGTTAACGGGCCTCGTCCCCAATTCGCCTCTCGTCCAGTGAGCCTGCAGCAACTGCAACAGCACATCCAAGCTCTGCAAATGCAATACAAAGACTGCGAGCAACAGAAGGAAAATGCTTCTAGCGCAAGCTCGTTTTTCCCACAGCCTGGACAAATGAACGAACAGAAACAGCTGTTGGTCTCTCAGCAGGTGCAGCAACAGCTTCAGCAGCACTTGCTGCAACAGCTTCAGCAGCGGCAAACCCAGAGTCTACAGCCGAATCAACTCTACCGCCAACCGCAAATAGATTTACCACCCGTGCAGCGGTGGACACAACCCCATGCAACATCGATGCAGGGAGAGCAGCACTACCCGCTGTCATGGTCAGACCCAGGACAGGGACAATTCCAACAGCTCCAACAGCTTCGCCCATTTGGAGGCCGGTCCTTACTTAACCAGAACCCCACTGATGCAACCAAGATCCAACACCTGGAGCCAGAGCTACTGCAGCAACAAGCTCAAGATGCCCCAGTTGAGCCGCTTTCTCCGGTGCCGCCTCCTCAGTGGGCGCAAATCCCCCAACACCAGCTGCACCAGCAAATGCAGCAACAAACACAACAAAAAAAGGATGTAAGAATGCAATTAAGTTATTGTCAGAACAGCCCGTTTGGAACCGCCTGTCAGGACTGTCAGTTCAGCTACCACAACCGCAACTGTCTGCACGTTTGTTAGAGGCTGATGATCCTGCTGATCTTACCACCCTACCTCCGCACGTATAATGAGCCTCACTCTAAGGCAACCTGTGCTAGAAGGGTCCTGCATTCTGCGCCTCACCAGGTCATTCAGTCTGACGAAGAAATATGTGACCCTCTAGCAGTGCGCAAACTTCTAGAGGACCTTCTGAAGATCATCAGCCTCTCTACAATGGAGGAAGCTCCTAGCAGTCAGTGCCACGGACCAACGCTGGCGACACTCACTCATACAACAGAGACTTCGTTGGACAACGAATCGTCTGGAACAGTTCAGCAACAGACAAAAGAAATGACGGAGGCAGGGCTTGCAGTCTCTTCTATGAACCCTAAAAAGGTATTGTGTACCTGAACTAATGAAACCACTGAAAACATTTCACCGGCGACTTAAGATTTGGTAGCCAGGTGTGGATAACTGTCACAGCTTCTGTGGCTCCCAACTAAGTATTTTGCTCAGTCCATAAAACCGTTAACGTGGCTGTAGAACAACAAGGACTGAGAGACTGCAAACGTAGACGACGGTTGCAGCCTCTCAGTCCTGTTGTTCTAAGTAGTAGACGGTGTTGATGCATTTGCCAGTATCATGGTCTGTGTGCAGCCTTCAGAGAAGACAGTCCTGAACCATTCTTCACAACAGCCGCAGAGGCAGCAAGGCCAAGCTTCGACAAACCACCGCAGGAGACGAAATGCAGCCTCTTCTGCCACCAGGGCGGAGAATGGGTTTAGTAGAAGAGGAGCAAAGCTGCGTCTGAAGGCATCCCATCAGACTTGCACCTCCAACCCATGAATGGTATAGTTCCGCGTTGCCTTCGCGGCATGATCAGTGTGCATTTGAGCAGGAGTTCAGGAAAGGCTCATTTCCTGTACAAGAACTACATCTAGCACCTTCGCTGCAGGATCAACATGAAAACTAGAGCAACAATCGTGGGAATCAATGCGTTGAACGTCCCCACTTGTTCATATCGATTCTAGACCCATTGGAACCCCTTTGTATTTGCTGAGTGGCAATAGAACAAAGGGATCCTTAAGTTCCTATGTTGCCACCGTCTGCCCCTATATCTATGATAAAATGTAGCAGTTGTCTGCTTGTTCTCAAAGCTAAAAAGGCGCAGTTATGAAAATGGAACCCTTATTTTGTGTCTCGTCTTCCGTTCCTCAAGGAACAACACTATGGCCGTCACAGATCCACCAGACTAAGGCCTGCCAGTATTGGGGGGTATGCTCCCCTTTGTGATATTTGGGCTATTGTAGCGCTAATGTGCGCTCGTGTTTCGTTGTGTGTAATATTGCACAACCAGGTATTCGCACACAGCATGGCTGTGTTGCTTTGGGCTAAACAAGCTCCGATGATACTGGCTAGTGCTTTGGACTCTCAACTGTATTTGCCACGACATTTTGCTGCCGAAAGGCTTCTGCCTTACATTTGTTCTTGCCCTGAAAATTGCTGTGGTGATGGACAGACTGCCTCGCAGTCGTAGAGCATTTGCTCACGGAATGAGGAAGTACACTATGGGAATGCACCGATGAAGGCACATCAATATCGAAAGATCGTATGACGCCGTACGCAATTCATAAGTAAACCCACATATATGACGTCAGAAGAGTCACTCCCACTTTGACTGCTCATGCACCTTAGACTCTCGAGGGATAGCTTCAGGCATGCCTGAACTGCTGCACAAAATTGCTAAGTTGAGTACAGCGTTGTGCAACGGGGTGTGCCAAGATGCACACGTCTCTCGACCGATTCAGATGCTTAGTTAAGAGCAACTCTAACCACTCCTTAGGAAAATAAGTTGCGTCTTCTTTATCGATCGCAGCTCATGTCCATCATCATGCGACACACGATATTGCGGTAGATCCTTTGTTATGCTGCAAGACATTTCCGTCCCCTGAGGGTGAGGTTGTTTTAGTAACTAAAGAAAGATCTGTGTTGCAAATATGATTCTGCAAGGCGCATCAATAACAGGAGCAGTTGTTGCTTCGCAAATTATTGCGCCAGAAATTCCACCTAGACAAGCGGTCCTGCATTTCTTGCTGTTCCCATAAGCGCTACGATTACTCAGCTTACTAAGCTTGTAACCGCCCGTTTGAGCTATCTTGGGCGGCGCACGCGCGATGGGCACAGCGCGAAGAAAGTTGCTGCCTGCTAAGCAGTCCATAAGTCTGCTTGCATCGAAACAGGACCTTAAAATCAAGCACTAAAGAGGCGAATATACTGAGATCTCACCATCATATACCCCGACTGTCGATCTAGGACCACGTTTTCGTCCAAAAGCGGTCCTTCGCACTGCGCCTGCAGCACCAGCAGTCACCAACGCTCAGGCAGCCAGTATCTTTGTTAAGGCGAAGCACTGCTTCGTGCAACTATCTGGGGCTTGCACTGCGGCGTCACTATTGAGCCCTTCTTTGCCGGACGCATCCGGCCGAGCCTAGTACATGGCGGGCCCCCCGAGCTTTTGCAAAGCGGCTCTTTAGCTACGATGGAGGACAGAAAAGTTTAGCTGTCGTTCATTGCCCTTCCATATGCTGACACGGTTAAGCTTTCCCCCTGGACGCGAAAAGCTTGATACCGCTGACGCCTCTGTAGCGCTACCAAAATTTGATGTAGTTGATTATTAGTACAAAATCCAGGAGATGCATGACCATAAATACACATTTGCTCTTAGATTTGATGCCGCACCGAAGATCTAAAGCCAAGGCCCAGCTCTCGCAATAATGGGGCTAGAGAAGAAACCAGCAGGTAAGCGTTACTCTACGTGATGCAGAGGACGTCCTTTTCATGCATCTCACTGCGCAGGCCTCCCTTTTGTCAAGGCCCACAGGGGTGCTACCTGATTCAGATGACTCCACCACTGCCTTGAGCAAGACGATGATGTCGCAAACGAAGCACTATATCGATAAACCGTGCATGGAGGTCAAGTATAAAACAACCTACAAATGCAATCAATGCTCTCAGCATTCTCCCCGGAAGCAATCGGCACTTAAGGGCGGCCTGAAATTGCTGATTTTATTTCTTCGAAAGAAGTCCAAGTCAATGCAGCCATGAGGCTGCGTTTCAGCAAACGCATTCCAAGGCCACGCCACAAGACCCCGAGTCCTTCATCCCTCGCCAACTGAGCGACACGACGAATGAGCCCTCTGTGCGCCGTTACTCGCCGGTCAGTGCCCTGATCAGTAATTGCTGTCGAAGAAGTCACCGCTGCTGGAACAGCCACTCCATCCAATTGTAGTCGCGTCCTCAGAACATCAAAAGGGTGTGTGATTGCAGAAGCAGTGGCGGCTGCGACGGCTCCACAACCGAAGTTCCGCAGCGCATAAAAATTGACGCGCTCTCTGGAGTCGGCTTCCACGCCCAAATGGCTCTTCAACTTCACGTACACCACAAAAAACAGTCCTGAGAAGGGGAAATCACGGCAAATTGTAGCCAGAGTTCCTCGGAACCAGTCAAGAGGGCGCTCGTTCCGGACAAGCTGCGAAAAAGCTTGCGCCATGCCTCCGGATCCCTGAAACAATTAAACCAAAGGAGGGGATGCCGAAAATAGACCAGATGATAATCACGCCCATTGAAATTTTCGTGACTCGGCTTCCACGCGCATTGTTGAGTTCACCCTAAAGCAACAGCGCCTCCTACCTAAGCGCCACTGCCAGGGTCACAAACAAAGAACACGAACTCACCAAGGACGATTCCATTCTGGTCTTTACAATGGAAATCGGATTGAAAATAGCCACGGCCGCCCCCCTGGCTAGTCCGGAAACAACCCCAAGATACCATGCAGGGACAACGTTCGGGTCCAGCTGAAGATATGCAGAACGAGACACCCGCAACATATCGTCACCGGAGGACCATCACTCATGTTGATGCCTTTCTCAGCATGATGCACAATAGGGAAGCCAGTAACAGCCTAATATAGTTGCAAAAAAATACCTCCAGGGGCGTGGCTGTTAGCCTTTGCAGCGGTAGAGTCTTTAACAGAGGAGCTACCGCCCCCCAAGTGCCCATCATCGGCCCTAAGGCTGCAAAGTAGATTCCTGAACCATAAATTTACGCGCACAAATCGTATACGCGAAGAATAGTGACTCTACAAGTCAGGACTGCTGCGTGGAATATTCATCTGGAGATATTAGGGATTACCCGTTCAAAACTGTGAACTAAACTCGAACTGTCTTCAGTTCACTGGCAAAAGCTAAGCAGTGGTCACGAGGCCTAGTCATGCGTCCCAGTATACACACCTGTCCCTGGGGCCACCCGAAGGATAGTGGCTAATGAACCTCGCCAAAAGCCGAAGGTCCCATAGTCCTTGTATATCGACGATGCAGCAGCTCTAATTGAAGGTCGCATGCCTGAGAGGCACTGCTGCTGCTGAAGCCAGACAAGCAAAAGCATAAGCAAGGGATATTGAGAAGTACGGTCTACAACAGCAGTGGTGACAAGGGATGCACGATCGTCAGCTCTGCAGCGCAATGATGGAAGAGTTAATGCAGCAATTGGAAAAGCACCCGGAAAAATGCGTCTTGCACAAGTCCATTAAAAGAGCCAGAGGGGCTGTACGGAACAAGTACCTGTCGGGTTTTGATGATATCTAGGGGCTGAAGAAATACTGCCGCTGCGCAACTTGATAGGGCGCCATAGAGACCCATTCGGGCGGCAGATGTATCATCGCGGCTCCCACCCCCAAAAATTGCAGCACTGCTGGGATTGCTTCTCCGAACAACACCTTCGTTGCTTCTTCTTGTTTGCGGTGAGGAGTGGGAGTTGCCAGCCGATTCAGGATCAGATCCTTTCATTGTTAAGCAAGCGCCACGAGTGCGGGAGCTAGCACGGGCAAATTCTTCCCAAAACTAACGTCCAGGGTCCTTTAGTTGGCGCCCAAAGCAATGAGATAAAGACGTTGAGCAGGCCTTATGCGGTGTGTGACGGGTAGGAAATGTACTCGACTACGTTGTGCCGCTGAACCAGAACAGCCTAATACCACTGCAACGCCTACTAATACGTTCTCATTCGCCCTTTCGGGAAGATATTTTTCAAAATTTTACATTTTGAGGAAGAAGCTTGCTTCGAGTTCCCTCCATGTGCCAGACCCGTGAACGAAGGGAACCCTGTGGCGGTTCGTTGTCGATGCAGAAACGAGGTCGCTGTTTAGCAACGAACATGTCTTACACAGCAATCATCGACCTGACGTTCAATTTTACGTGCATCTGAGTTTAAAGGTGAATTTGAAGTACACGATAAACAACACTCCTGTGGCATCTAGAGAACGGAATGGATGCTGAAATCCTGACAGCGTAGGGGAACGAGTGAAGAAGAAAGATTTCATTTGGAAATGTGTGTGAAGCTTCAAGTGTTTTTATTGCACGATTAACTGGCCAGCTCTCCGTTTTTCCAACACATATCCGCCTCCCTGCGGGCGTATTTAATGGCGCTGAACTATTCCCATATATGTTACCATCTAACCTTAACAACCAACCAAGCTGAGGACTTACAGCAACTGAGCATAATACCTAGGCGATAAAAAATTTGGATAAGTTCCACTTGTGCTTGTTCAGGTTTGATCCAAAAACCGTACGTTACTTTTTGTGTGTCTCCTGACTGCCCATTTAAAGTTAGTAGAGCGGCCGCATCCTTCGAGCCAAATAACTTGAACTGCACTATGGTTTGTAGGGAACAAAGGCATGCTTCACTAGGCAGAATAGTCCTATGTGGACATACCATCATAATAAAGAGTCATTCGCGCCAACTTATAAGGAGGCAAAGCGTGAAAGTTTGCAACAAACTCATAGGCCGGATTGTCAACCACCAAGTATACACTGTACAGTCACCACACATCCTCAGTATTTGTGGCTTCGCCGCACACTTCATTATCCCCTCGCCAAAAAGCAGACGAACATGCACGAAACCAAGATAGTGGGACTTGCTGCCTTCTCCGAAACGTTGCTAACAATGTCAAACAATGTCAAACAGCAACCTGACTGAGTTGGCTGCTGTGCGTGGCATGAAGCGAAGTGCATTAAGCTGTTATTTCACCGATAAAACCGAATATCTGGTTCTTCGCGGATCCTGAGCACGTACCGAATTGAAGCCACTGGATTGTCTGGCTTTCTCTGAAAGCTGTCAGCTGAGGCGTACCCGCAGGATCTTCTTCTCTGCTTCCGCCATCCCGCAACCTTGCAGCGATTGGCGGCCTACTTATTGCTTGGCGCTCTTCGCTAAGGACTTCGTAGCACTGCGCATTTTTTAACATTCGGGAGGAGTAAAAAGTGACTATTACCAACAACATATATATGGCATCACTGCACGCGTTAAGTCGAAATTGCACGGCTCTAGGCATGCAATCAACTGCTACCTTAATAGAAAGCCCAATAACCAAGTGAAACATAGAGCAAATCTACTACGACGAGAATCCCAAGAGCGACAGCTCACCATCCCCATCGCGTATAGTGTGATATAGCGTGCACGGACTGTGGCACTGCTTAGCAGACACTCAAAAAACCGAGCAAAGCACTACTCGCCCGGAAAAAAACAAAGTCGCGTATCTACCACTTTACTGATTCGAAATTTTGCACTGTGCATGCATATTGCAGTGGAGATGACCCTAAGGAACCAGGCATACCGCCAGTTAGTTGGAAGCGCGTGATCAAGGGTTCAAACCTCCCAACCCGAAGTCGTGAATACCCAGGTCAGCCTATGGTTGTGGTATCTGTTCACTTCGGTTACAAATGCCATTGGCACCAGTAGGCCATTTTGTGCATCCAGCTGGTACAGATGTGCGCGTAGAATCGGGCTGCCGTGGATCCCTACGAGCGTTTTCAGAATGCCAATAGATCCAAGCCTCCATTTTTCTCTGGATGCTTAAAGCAGCATGTGGGGCAGAAAGTCTTTAAACTTCACGACAGCAGGGTATCGTCCGTCAGTGCGCCGGAAAGGCGAAGGCAGCTGTTTTGAAATATGTCCGCACTGAAAGTTAGAATAAGCTGAGCAAAACCCCAAACTAGGCGAATTTCTGAAGCCGGCTGTTGGAGGCTTGGGAATTGCGGATGAGGAGGGCACAATCCATAAAAATTCAGCACGTCAACCGAGACAAGAATTTGGTGAGTCCATTCGCAAACTTAACCGTACACCTCCGTCTATCAGCAATTAGATGGAGAGTTCCAAGCTTTCTTGAGAGTAGCACTAGAATCTATGCGTACATAGCGCTTTGAGTGCTGCTTCTTTGCCTCACGACAAATAAAGCAGCTTTCATCTAAACATTGCCTGGAGCCTTAGGAGGAGGCATTCCTGCCATTTTCGCTTTTACGAGAGGTGCAGCTGCGCTCCGGCGAACTTCTGCGACCTGCTTAGTTAACGGACCCACTTTGTTGAAAGAAGCACCAAAAGGTAATTGCTTTCCTTGTGCATTCGCTGCTTTTTTCGGCACGAATAGCATTTTGGCAGGTGGGCTGATGCTAGCTGATTTACCATTCACTTGCCCTTCCTCTTTATTAGTGCCTGGAAGTGGCACAGACGGGGAGGGATTCTTCGGCAGAGCCGCATCTACCTGCAACAACACAAATGCACGTACCTTCACAGAAGCCCCATCCGCTGCCTAAGTTGTCACCGGATACTCGCTTATAAGCTACTCCTATGAGGCCCGGTCTTTAGCGCTGAGTTATGCACTTACCTTTGTGAGCAATTCTTTGGGGAGCTCGTTGGCCTGAATTGGCTTCCCCCAGCTGTTAACGAAGCCGCCCTCCATTGTGACAAAAATCTGTGATCCATCAGAGGTGACATACTGCCCACCCGAATGAGTCAGACAAGGAGATACTACCAGTGGCGCTCCATCAGACCTCAACACCTTGGTGCCCTTGGGATTAACAAGTGGTGCAGCAGCAGATAGAGAGCGTGCGGCTGCCTGTTCCCTCAGGAGTGCCATATGCTCTTCTTCCGTCGCCCCAGACCAGTCATAACCTAACCAAGATCGAAGGCTTTTACTGCACACGACTGCCATTAACACTAGTACTGTCGAGGCAAGAGCGCCAAATAGGCAGCAGCCAACAAAACTGAAGCAGGAGAGCCCAAGGAAAAAAGATTCTGAAGATCCTGCATCACCCTCCGGTATACGTTGAGTAGACTCCACGTTCCCCTCCAAAGCAGGCTTGGTACCTACAGGAAATTCCTTTAGGGAATCCGAGGCGTTGCTACTGGTGTCACGAGGAATATTATGCTTGTTGGCACCAAGGGGTGAGTCGTAAGGGATAGTCAAACGTTCGTCTTGCGGGTGTGCCAACTCTGGGGACCCATGATCCTTCTCGTCAGTGGGCGTCAAGGCAGTCCCGCCACTTGAAAGCTTTTGAACAACCGTAGCCTCAGTGAAAGGCGAATCGTATGGGATAGTTACCTGGTCCTCCTGCGGTTGTGTCACAACAGAAAGATCCTGTGTGCTCCCACCCACGGTGGGAGGTGCCGAAGCAGTATTATCTTCTGCTGTAAGGTTCTGCGTCGCTCCAATCTCCATAGGAGGTGTCCCAGCAGTAGATCCTTCAGGTGCAGAGTTAAGAGATTCGTCATTCTCGCTGTCAGCGGCTACTACTGGTGGTATCTCGGCATCAGGGTTCTTACTGCCCTCCTCATCAATAGTCGAATCCTTCTGGATCGCTAATGGCTCGTTTTGTGTACGCGCAACCATAGCAGACTTATCCAGTTGTTGTCCCGCCGTTTCACCTGATCTAATATCATCCATGGAATCCGTGTTGATCACGAAGCTCTCCGGAACGTCTTTCAGTGGCTTTGTTTGTGAATTGTCTTCCAGTGTCTGCGCCCCCGTCATGTAGTATTCGGGCCCGCCATATGGAAGAATACTTGCGTGCAATTTCCTCTTAGCTAGTGAATTGAGGAGCCTCCGCCCACTAGATGGCGCTTCAGTGTCCACCACACTTGTATGGGAATGCAAATGAATGGCAGAGGAAGCTATGTAGCTCTCTCTGTCAAACCCTTTTTCTGGCTGGTCACCTGTTGCATCAGCTCTGCCCTCCTGAATATCCCCGTTCGAACAATGGGGAACAGCTCCACAGGCTCTTTGCATTTCAAGCGAAACTGTGCCACATCCTGATGCTAGGCCTGGCACTGGGTACTGGTGAACAGTGCGTGTACGGGTCTGGCGAGCAATAACTCCTGAAGTGTCGCCATAGATGCACTTCGGCGAGCACTCGCTCCACTCCGAATACGGGCTGTAAACGCACCAACTTGAAATCGACTTGTAAATAGCAGCAGTGAACCCCTCCATCAATCCTGAATTTTCACTATCTGCCGTTGCTCTGTCCTTGCAGAGCCGAGTCTCAATAACAGCATTACACTGCAGCGGCAACTTGGGGCGTGCCAGCGCCTCTTTGACACGAACTTGCCACATTGCTGGCCTATACCGGCCTTCACCATCCGAACCACCCTCTGTGGTGCTCCTACTTTCATCAGTGTTTTCATCCTCGAGCTGATAACTGTCATCACATGGTGACCATGAAGTCCATGGAGAGTATGTGCATGATACGTCTTCACATGTGCTTACGCCACTGCTGGATCCCTCCGATTCTAGATTTATGCCACCAGAATCAGCACTCCCAGGAAGCAGAATCATCAATGAGAAAGGGCTGAATGAAGCACAGGCAGACGGAAACTGGTCACCTAATGTAGCGCCGTTCTCCGCATGACGTGGTTCAAGAACCTGCGAGCTCACACCACACCGTACCAAGAGCGAGCATCTCTCTGCCATGATACACAACTGCTGACTCTTTCGGCAAGTTTTAGAAGAGCTGGTTAGGATAGCATCCTCCAGACAACTCTGCGCTGCTGTGGTGATGAGTGTGCTTCCACCAGAAACGGAGGCGCCCGCACAGTCTACTCAGACAAGCCATCGTGGATGCAAAACAATTTACTACTTCGGAAAGCATGCCAGGGAGCTCACGGCTCTTATATCACAAACGTGCTTAACCTTGTCAAACACAGCAAAGATAGTGCCGGTCCCTTGACCAAGACGCTCTACAACATCTCTTCGAAGCTCGAGGGTATCCTTCTCATCAACGAACTTCGCAAAATCCTTATTCATGAGACCCGTTTCTGCCTGTAAACGATCATGTATGTCGGGCGAGGAGAGCTTCCATGTCTCCTCCGCGCTTAAGCCTAGCACAAGAGGCAACAATCGCTTTGCTTCCTTTTCCGCATTCGTGGCGTCTTCTCCCGAAGCCTTACTCTGAGAAACCGCAGTGCGGTATTTCTCCAAGTGCTGTGCAACATCCTGCAGTATACCTTGGCACTTCCGCCATGTCATCAAACTGGCCATCTCTGACGCCTGCTCTGCTTCTGTTGCACCCACAGACGACGTTGATGACTGGCTTGATGAATGCGTCTGCAAAGCGGGGAGCTGCACGCATCCACGGCTGAGCAGCTCTACGCCAGAGAACACTGGGCAAGATGCGCTAAGAGGAGCTGCTGAATAAAAGGCCGGTCGTCTGCCGTCTGAACACTGCAAGGAACTCTTTTCTTCGCCGTCACTAAATCGAGAATCCTGTGTCGCTGTATCTGCAGACTGCGCGGCATGTCGAGCTTTGACAGCATCAACAGCAGCTCCCTCCATCATTCTAATAGCCTCAGGGAGGACACTGTTGGCCACTTGCGCGCGGTGGATGGCTGTTTGCAGCCGTGCCGTTAGCTGTTCCACCCTCTGCTGAAGGTGGGGAGCCTTCGAGTTCTTGATGCTTTCCCGACTGACCAAGAGATTTGCGTCATTCAGCACACTCTTCACCCTCGCGAGCTGCTGTGCCATCGAAGCGCGCATTATACGCGCAGCAACTCCAAAGTCTATGTCCAGATTTGTCACCAGCAGCGTCAGCGTGTCTGTCCCTGCCTTCTTCGTCGGCTCGGCCCCACACTCTGCAACGCGTGACACCTTCACGCCCGTGTACAATGTACACACCGGGCTTCCGCTCGGCGAATTTAGTCCCACCGATTCCGCATCTAGTGCAAAGAGTTTGGCCAAGCTTTCATCAAGGCTGCTTATTGCATAACCTGCACCCGCCATGGCACTTTCTAGCATATTCATGGCGTCACCTTTAAGGTCTTCAGACACAACGTCGTCGCCGTTCATTTGCATGGCAACAATATCTTTTGCATATACTACAGCACTGCACCTGAAGTGAAGTCGACACAAAGCAATACAACTGTACAGGTTAAGGTGATCTGAAGCAAGAACACTGGCTTCCCAGCCTGGACCATCTCCTGCACGCTCTTGCACCTTTTTGTAATTCAAATGCTCAGTGCGCCTTGCAGTCCAAATTTCTTGATCGATATGATCCAGCATCAGCCGCTCCTTGCATGACTCTGTAAAATCTACCTGAGGAACAACCCCGAAGGACGCTACCAATGCAGGGTCCTGTGCAATCTGCAAGCTTGCAGTCTTCAAATCAGTTGGTACTTCAAAAGGGCACTTGAAGGTATTGCAAGGGCGAGTCTTCACCTGCCCCGCTGCCGGGTCTCCGTCCATTGTAAACTGGGCTACCTTCTTTTCCACCTCATTGGCATAGGAATCGGACCACTCACCGCCGTTAGAAAGTGCACGGCGCAACCCCTCAACAGCCAACTGGCGTGCTCGCTCGTTGTCAGCCGTTTGGCTGCCCCCGTTGCAGAAGTGAGAACATTCACTCCATGATACTACCGAAGCCGCCTCAGCAGCGATTGCTGTCATATCGGAAAAAGGGGTAGCCCCCGACAGCGCAGCATTGAGCCGTGCTGTGACAAAGGCTATGCCATCACTGTAAAGAGGTTCAGCAAAAAGCAACGAGTTACTTCCAGATGGTGTATCTCCTGAGGCTTCACCAGCTTGGCCCCCGTTTGCGGTAAGACCAGTCACAGCCTTGCTTGCACAAGATAAAATGACCGCAGCTGCGACTAGGATATTCATGCAGCTCAAGGCATGCCTGCGAGCAGGACTCCCAGAACAGCGCCTCTCAAAACCCATGACAAGCATGCGTTGAACCTTTGAATAGATCTCAACGTGGTGCAGAAACGAATAGATTCCGTGCTCGACACAGTTGAGGAAACGTGGTGAGAGGCTCAAGCTCGCCCATTGCGCAGTACGCTGCTTCCAACAGACAGCGTCTTCCGAGCGTGGAGTCTCCAAGCATGTAGGGTGAGTTGAAATTCGTCTCATTCCACTTGAAGAAGGCCCACCATGGCAATCCTCACCTGGTGAGGAATTTGTGAATCGGACCCCAAGGCTGCTGTGTGTTCCGGGCGCAGGCTGTGCATGTGCTTAGCCCCGAGGTACCGGCTCAGAGCCTGGG
This sequence comes from Eimeria zaria, assembly GCA_904066265.1. NCBI lineage: Eukaryota > Apicomplexa > Conoidasida > Eucoccidiorida > Eimeriidae > Eimeria > Eimeria zaria. The sequence goes on along the minus strand of CAJFCY010000006.1, from coordinate 55,160 downwards.
GTCAGTTGCACATTAGGGAACCGTTTACTAGTTAATGGTGGAAAAGCGATTGCTTTGAAACGCTTGGAATATACTTACGCCCGACAAAAGGCCGCAACGTTCTGCCATCGTTGAGCTCGCCCTGAGGACAATCGAGGTTCGTAGTCGCGAAGTAAGAACAGAACTTGTGAAAAGCCTCATATGCAGAGTGAAAGGATAGTACCTTTGAAATTTCGTGATTTAATATACGTTATATTGGCCACCAATGATGCCTTTCTTCCATCCCAACCATGGCGCCAACTCAAGATGGCCGCTCGGTCCGTCCAGCCGATCGAAGTTGCACTACGATCAACTCGTATTGAGCGCACTTGCCGTAGTTCGCACGACCTGACACATCGTAAAGATTACAGAGAATATTTTCTATGACTGGATGGAATGTGGAATAGCATACGACCTTCTAAAATTCCGCCATTATCCTGGTGTGCCTGCACATTCGGGTTGCGCACTCACACAACGTTGCTTGCTTTGACATCAAGCAATGTTCGGAAGATCTTTCTTTTCAGCTATGCTGTATGGTCATCCTTCAGAAGTTGTGCATGCTGGCATCCTTTGGATGTGGCATGGAGTCCTTCAGTTCGACGCCCATATTAGCCAGTTGAATGCCTCGTGTCACGCTACGCAACCTCGGTGCCGAATTCTCGTGCACGTTTCAGCCTGACCAGAGTCCAAACACGTGTACAAGAAAAATAACTTCGCAGCTGGCTCATAGTACGAATCGCACGCAAGCATGGACATTCAATTCAATGGTAGGTGAATTGGTGCTTTCACCAAAGCGCATTTGTGTCATGCACATGATTGCTTCCCAAAACCAGAGTCTGCCCTTCACACCTTGAGATATGTTGTTTGCTATACAGTTCAACAATATGCTTAGGTTGAGAGTGGACATATTGCTTGTTGGTCGAAAAGGAGTTCTTCCTTGAGCTCCACGCATAACGGAGTGCTTGACAGCGCATCCATCGGTCATACCGAGAAACTTCGTAGAAAAATTGAATGCAGCGAAAGCGCTACTATTTAAAGGGTTCCAGGGGGAAAGGAAAACGCCCCCGCTGCTTGCGCGATTCTCTTGTTGGGATTGCCAACCGCATTTTCAGACAGAAACGTATGGGACACTTTCCTTAATGTAGGAATTTTTGAGACGGAGGTAGTGAGGGCCTATCTTTAATACCTATATTCTAAAACCCTCAAGGGAACTAGTGCTACCTTCGATTGAAAGCTTGATAAAACACTTTCACACTAAGCAGTGTCCGTTTCCGTATTAGGGAGCGTGCATAGTTTTACTTTCTGTGGTTGCTTATCGTAGGCAGAACTGACCAGCATTAGATGCTCACTGACTAACTTCTACTTCGTTGAGATGCCTATTTATGCTTTATGTAGACTTCGCATTATTTCCAAGTACCTTCGCCAGCGTAAGCTGACAACAACTGATTCGGTGCCTTCCGGGTGTTTGTACATACACCTGAACCGTTGCGCAAAGACCTGGTTCAGTTGTGCCCCAAACCATATTTTCTTTCCGTTAGTGCAAGAGTTCTTGCACTGAGGTCTGATCTTTTTAGGGAATTTCCTAAAGCAGTGCGACCATGATGGAAAGACGGGAAGACCAAGGAAAGCGGCTTGCCCGCTTTCTTCCCATGATCGTAGGCTACCTTCAGCTTTCCGAATCACCGGTAACTCTAGGAATCAGCGATAAATTTTCAGGTGATATGCAGCGTCATGGCTATTCTTTATACAGTTTACATGCTGGTAAGCTTTTTCTCCCCTCCAACCAATACGAGCCAGACATCATTGAATGTGTTTGCAGTACCATTGCCTGCCAATGTTCCAATTTGAGGTCCCTCCTGAGTATCGTGACCGTGGAGCTATTGCAATCGGTGCACTTCACTTTTTCGTTGGTAAGACGACTCCCCGCCTTTGCAAATAAAAATCCCCTGGAGATAGCTGACTTTTGCAGCCCACGCTGGAATGGCTATGGTTTTATGGTCGTTCTACAAAACATACTCAACCGATCCGGGGCGTATTCCAGGTAAATATAATTCATTAACCACACCTTGTGGCAATTCTCTATGAAACTTGATTCCAGACACTCACGAATGGGAGAGGCAGCCGAATCCTAGTCTCATCACCGAAAGGAAGCGTGACGGTAGGTTAACTGCATTTCTTTGAAATGAGCATATGGTTATGCAGCCTCCTAGGCGGAGCAAGATACTGTCACAAATGTTCCAAGTATAAACCCGACCGGTGCCATCACAGCAGTAATAGTGGCCGCTGTGTCCTCAAGATGGACCATTACTGTCCTTGGGTGAGTGGAGTTATCTATGCCTACAGAACACCAGTAGAGGGCTCATTTGGTTTCCAGGTCGCTAATGATGTTGGCTTCTTCAACTACAAGTTTTTCTTCTTGACTTTGTTGTACAGTGGAGCAACACTGACATTCGTGTGCTCCACCATGGCCTCCACCGGTATGCCATATTCCTAAAATATGTTATGTATGCAGCTATTATATGGTGCACCAGTCAGTGCTTCCATTGACGACTCTAACATTTCCTTCGAACAAGTCTTCTTCACGTTCCTCGGGACGGCGCTGAGCTTTTTCATGCTTGCGTACGTTATCTAGCAGTCACTTGGGGGGCGAGCCAAACTTAATGTGTTTTTCAGCATTGTCGCACCGTTCTGCATCTTCCACTGCTTGCTCATTACCACGAACTCTACAACCATTGAGTTTTGCGAGCAACGCCGCACGGGACGCCCGAACCCCTACGATGTCGGCCTCACTGAGAATCTCAAACAAGCTCTCGTAAGAAAGATTGCATACTTACTCGCAAACAAAAGTAAAATCTTCTTTGAAGGGAGACCAACCTCTTCTTTGGCCTTTACCTGTTGGTGGTCCAAGTGGCGATGGAATTTCGTTCCCTCGCAACCGCTAGTGACTTTCAAGTTTTCGCTAGGCGGACAAGCAAAAACCTTTTTTTTTAATACAAAGCGTTTGCTTTTTCCAAGCACAATTTTTAGTCTCACGTGCATTCAGAGACAGAATTTACTAAGGGGCGGTACGCGCGCAGGCAGTCCCTAGTACATGTTGATTGCTCGCAGAGTCCAAAGCACTGAAGCGCCCAAGAGAGGGGGCTGGAATAAATTGAATAAGGGTTAGACGCTGCTTGCGAGAAAACTGCTTAGATTTCGCCAGCAGGGTTGATCTGTCGAAGTTTGCCGCGCAGCTGGCGCATGCAGAAGTGACCCTGAGTGACGCTTCGCTCCTCTACTCCAGTAGAGGAACTGCGACAGCCGCTGCTGAGAATACGCTAAACATGGAGGTGTATTTTCTCCTCATCCATGTGGAGCAATTCTCTTGCAAGCTTCGTCTCATTTCGTGTCTGGGACACTGTCGCCCTGGCTAATAGGAGCGGCAGATTTACACATCAGCTTTATTCCCATGTGAACTGATAATATCCGGCAAAATCACCCTTGGAACAAATGACAATATTGCTCTTCAAAATCGAAGCCAACTCCACCGTTTTTTTCTCGCTCATCGACTTGTGAATATACGCGTATCCGAGATGCTCGCAAGCAGAGCTAGGCGCACACGGCCGTAGACGATGACTGAAGTTCCGTGGCACCAGCTTGATATGCTGGAGGCATATGAACACAAAATATACAGCAGAGTTCGGCAGACTGGAACATCCGTATTGTTAAGGCTACAAAATGGAGAAGACCCTCGAACCGTGTTCACGCCTTCTGGCCTCCCACGGTCACCTCCATACCCTTTGTGCTGCAAACTTTCAGACCTTGGGGAGCTAGGACCTGGTACAGCTATATCTCGCGGGGGACCTATTCGCACTGTCGCCATTTATGCTGAGTCACAGAGCTCTTCACATCAACTGTGCCTGTTGGGTAGCTGGCCATAAGATGTTATTTGTGTATTTGATTTCTGTTTCCTAGGAATACCGCTGCTCTTCCAGTTCATAAAGTTTCTTCTGCTTTCTTCTGCCTTGAATGGCCTTTTATCCCTTGGTGCTGTAATTGCTGTATATTCCAACAAGGCGGCGGATGCTCAGACAAACTGTTCAGCATTCAACAGAGGTACAACTTCTCCGTCGCAGTTCACTTGCACTTGCGTTACAGTAGTTGCAGATGACTCCGGAGCATGCATTGGTTGCTACTGTTGGTCATTGAGATGCGCTTCCCTTCATGTCTCCTTATCCCAACATGCTTCTTCTGAACCGACTCTTGGCTGGCTGATTGCAGCACTCCTGACTGCAGGATGCATAGATCAGAAGGCTTCCGAGTCCCGGATTCCGGCTATAACGCATCTAGTCATGGTCTTAACCGCTGTCCTCCTCCTACCAGCGCTGTTCAGGCAGCAGGTAGACGACACTAAGCAAACCTTTTACAAAAGCATGTATATGCTTTGGACGAAAAAATAGCATTGTTCTACGACTTGAAGTTGCTGCCCTCCGCATTGTGCTTAGGAACATCTCAGGAAGACAGCAGGAGAGCAGGTGTACCAGATACGGGATTTTGCACTTTTGTTAGACGGCTTCCCAGCCGATGCAGTAGACGAAGAAGAAATAGCCAACTTTTTTTGCCGTTCAGTCCTACCTAACCAACCTCCGGAGTCTGTTGTCAAGGTTGTGATAGGCTTTGACGCTAGACATTACGACGAGCATGTAAAACTACATGAAAGCTTGAAAGAACGCCTCAATATCCTTAAGGTTGGCATCCACGCCTCCTCTTGCAGTGAAGCTCCCTGAATGTCGGAACTCCATTGATGCGTTTCAATTCATACACTTGGGGGAATGTGGTTGATGACTGAAATCCTAGAACGGAACATGCATTTGAAGAGTGTGGTACCGTCACATTTTTCCTGCCTCACATGGTGCTCTTTCCTGGATGTTGGCCATAATCACCTCAAAAACAGTCACGTTGACTTGTCAGTACGCAGTGTACCATCTCCAAGTGTTTCATATGTGTACGCTATCGTGGCTTTCTATGCGAAGCGCGAAGGTAATTCAAGGGAGGACTCCTCTTCCACAAACGATTTGCAAAAGCTGCTTACTCGAGTGGAGCAAGACACCCTACGGTGATCCACAGTGATTATTGAGGAGATGATATTCCACTGAACGCTTCTCCAAGTTGCATGTATTCCTGGTTGGATGGGGTTTGTGCGAGTTGTGCGGTAGACGATGCTTTAGATACAAACTGTGAAACGCAAATAACGTGTCTAAGAAAAGAACTCCACGATTCGTTGCCCACTCCACTCCCAAAGTTTTGTTGGGGCATGTTTTTGACTGTCCAGGAGCACCGGATACGCTGTAGTCGTTTGCAAATATGCGCAAGTAAGCAATCATTTTGTCTGTTGACGCCAGTGGGAATCATCAGGTTCGTGCCACGGCAAAGGCTAGTCTGTTGCACAAATGAATGACATTAGTGTTTCTGATGGTGTGTACCATTCATAGTCCCCTGTTCGGTTATCTTCGAGCAGGACCGGGACGAATGCCTAACACGGCTGCGAACATGGAGGTCCGTTTTGCGTAAGTGGACTTGCGGCCTACTTGGGAATAAGGCGGCTCCTCTTTTCAGAGGGCAATATCCAATAGGTGTACGCGTATCACTTAAGGCAATGTGACGAATAGAAAGAGTTGCTCTAGCAGAGATCTTTCCATGAAACAACAACGCTCGCTGCGCTGTCACCAGTATCTAAGGGTAGGAACATTGCATTGTGTCAGGCTTGCTCACCGCTGATCAATAGCAAAACATGTGACTGTGATGTGGTGCTGAGGTGGAGCCAGCGCCTCATCCGGAGGATATAGTCTGGGACAACCTTAGTTTTTCCAAGGCAAAGCGGCTATCTGTTCAAGTGAGAAGATACACGATTGCTGTAGCTACACACTTTGACATTTCCGCAGTAGTGCTGATGACGCGTTGGAAATGAGTAGATTGCCAGATTGTTCTTTAAATTGCAGATCCTGTTGTGGGCTTTCGCCCTGGGCCTGTGCACTGCTTCTTTTTGCATTGCTGGGATGCTAATTATTTTAAACATCAGCCTGAAGAACAAGGACTTTACTGGGGTCAGTAGGATGCTTTCCCTGCATGGCATTTAGGCAGCGCGTTCGAAACGATTAGATTAGAGTCTTCACCTTTTCTGTGTGTTGGCTAGAGGAAAGTGAGGGACCACAGTATGCAAATTGAAGGTTGAGGCATGCAGACTGGTATTGGCTTGATCAAGCTTGTGGAAGACTGGATAATGTCTGTGAACGGCAGTGCAATTCAAGACGCCCTCAACAACCCTGTAGGCCGCAGCCCACTCCCGGCAATCAAAAGTCGAAGGTGCACTGCGGTCGCTGTCTTCCGAGCTGCTAAGTTTTGCGCATATGCCTCTCCCTAGAGGCGTGGCAGTAGTGGCTGCCAAAATACGAGAGGCAGCGGCTCAATGTGGAGTGTTCAACGGCCTGTCTCCTTTTGATTCTCGGACATGTTCGTTGCGGCCTAGTGAATGCACATTTTGTGACATATGTTGCTGTAACTGGATAAGGACTTTTGCTGTTGCCATGTGAGGCTGCTGCAGCTGGACAAAGAGTCATGGATGTCTCTTCTGCTGTCGACTCTACCGTCTGTAGCAATCAACTGCATAAACGCCCTCTTAAGGGTTACCTTTGCTTTCTTGGTATAGCTTTCTTGGTATATCAGATTTCAGACTGTCGGGAGCTGCCCGTTTGCTTCTACCTTCATCCTTGAGTTAGCAGGGGAAGTAAAACGCGCGGTTGAGCTCATTGCTGTGGTTTTGCGTTGTGATGAAGTCTGTTAAGGAGCGTCACATAAGCCGAACTGCAGAACAGGTACGACCAGTGCCACTGTACGGCGCAGAGACTCTGCACTATTGCAAGTTTTCTACATGAAGCCACTTGTCTTTTAACTCACATTGGGAGTCACTAGCTGAACAAGCGTTGCCTTCTTCTGCCATTACGGCAGCATGTACTTGTAAGGGAAGCAAGGCGGGTCTTGAATATAAACTGATGCTCGCTGTCGATTTGCAAGGTTCATCAACACAGGTAGCATTCATGGTACGATTGACAATTACGTACACCATAAACACTGGGCTAACGTACATAATTGTGCTGCAGGACTCAAGGTGGTGGTGAGCTTTACCCTAACCTCCAATTCTTTTGCACTCGAAGCAAAACCCTCAAGTGGCAGCCCGTAGTACAATCATCAGTGAAACGTCCGTGGTACTCCCACCGACAGTGTGTTGGGCAGATGTCTCAAGGCGCTGCAACACCTATTCTCTGTCTTGTAATGCTTGCATGGAAAGCTTTCACTTCAAAAATACGGGTGTACTATGCATTGCTGCTTGTCTTTGCAGGTACGTTCGAGGGGGCCTCATCGAATGCGTCGCGATGCAACTGTTTTCTTTTCTTCTGAGTGAAATCGCATTGTCTCTACTGCAAGTGCCGTGGCTGGTAAAATTGTTGGTCGAAACTGCTGCTGAGAAGCATACCGTGTAGACACCCTGCGCTCTTTGGTCCTGGAACGCATTCTACTCGAGCTTGACTCCAGAGAACCTGTGAAAAATCTCTTGGCTCATTCTCTGAAGAATTGTTGGGGTGGCAGATGCGCATAATTCGCCGGGATTGCCTGTTACCAATATCTAAGAAGCCCATATCTCAGGCAGATTTCAACCGACTGCAAGAGGGGCCAGATTTCTGCACTCCGACAAAGTGAGAGTGCATCCATTGCTGCTTGTCGTCGGAAGCGCTCATGTCTGCTACTGGCCTTGTTTGCCGCACACTTCATTTGCTTGTGGGGTCACTGCTTATTGCGTAGGTATGCGGCGATGATGCAAGGTTTTTGCTCCCTTTCACTCTATGTAATAATTGCTCCATTTCTTAGTCTACAGGCCATGTGCACATGGGTCCTGTTGTACTGGATATATAAGGGCGCATTACTGCGTCTTGCAAAACGTCCAAACCCAGAGATGACAGCAGTAGTAAACCAAGTAGGCTCCTCCCCCGTTTCCTACAACAATGGTTAAGAAATGGGGGCACTGTGTCCTGCATATTGCGCACTGATAGAGGCAAATCTACAGCAATATTTGTGAACCACCTGGGGAACTTTTATCAAGCGGTGACTGCCTGTTTGACTCCCAACCCGTCTATTAAAGCTGCTTCCGATCTCTTTGGCAGGCTGTTCTGGTTCTTCGGGCATCGGTGTTGTTACTAGCAGCTGGGTCGTTCTTGCTGCGGCCCACTACGACAGGAAGCGCAGTCTCGACTCTTCATTTATGTGGCTTTTCGGCGGGAGTTGTGGCGCTATCTTCAATCCTGCTACCCCGTTGGTTACAGCTCAAACTCACGTACCTCTGCGCGGTGGGTCGTTAAAGTGCACAGCAAATCTGCCGTCTCACGATGAGATTTTCTAGACTTGGCGCGAAAGCCAGTGAAGGCAATACAGCCCGACTGGGTCATCAAGTTTTCTCCCCTTCTGTTCTTCCTGTGCCGTGTGTAGAGTGGAGCGAAGCCGGCCACATGGCAAACCGTGCACTACTACAAGCTTCAGCACGTTTTCTTTGTGCACTACCACACATCAAATCCAGTGTACGCTTCGTGGGGACCAGAGAAAAACCCGCCTATCCTACAGGAGCCGGGAGGCAATGCTTGCTCGCCTGGAGCAACGGCAAAGGAATTCGCTGCTAGAGGAGCAGCAAAGAGGGCCAGGCGCCGCATGGCCGCTTTTAAGACGGGACTGTTTGAGACTGCTTCTGTGTGTAACACCACAAAAACAGTGAGTAGAAGGCCGAACAGACCAAACTCCCGAGCAAGCTCGCGCAACCACCGCAGTACCGTAGATAAGGAGACTTCAAGGTAGCTTATTTGCTTGATGCTTCCCCCATGTCGTAACTTTTGGGGGGAACAACTGCCCTTGACTAACTTGTTGGCTGAATTTCTTGGACTCAGGATATCGTTAATTCACAAACAACATCTTCCGATGTTATTGACCACAGCGACGCGACTGAAGGCAGCAGCAGGGACGGCAGCGACGCGGAGAGCCCGACAATTGATGAACTTGTCCCTAATGCGGCAACGATGACCAGATTGAGGGCTACACTTGTCGAGGGAAGGGCTGCTCCCGAATTCCAGCGACTGTTCATAGAGTCACAGGCAAAGAGCAGAGTTAAGCACCAAGCTAAAACAAGCACGCCTTCTGCTCACGTTACTGCAACTACGGTGCAGTCTACGAACGTGGCTTTGGCGCACACAGACTGTATCACAGGTGCATCCACGAAGTATTGCCTTGATGAAGCGGCCAAGTATCACGTAGGAAGGGAAGCAGCTGTTCGAATCCAGCAGTCCTTTTTGAGTGATGAGATAGTCCCTCGGAACGCCACCACAGAATATGACCATACGCGAGAATTAGAGCCGACAAACAATTTCTTGGACTGGCTCCGAAGTTTCCTTCTGAAACATGTGAATAGTTTAGGCTGTTCACTCACTGAGTCTGCAGGCAGCGGAGACTGCGGTAGTTTGTCATGCGCGGTTATGCATGACAGCTGAAACTCCAGCTTACTCCTGCAGTCTTAATGCTTCTACCGAGTCTTTTTACGCAGTAGCCCCCAAACGCAACGGCGGCTGAAATCCAAGCCTTGTTCAGCCCTCTGGTTTCGAGTGACTAAGGAAAACACTTGTCACCTGATGTGGCGAGGTTCAGGGAAGCTTTCAACTCGTGAACAACCCAATGGTTGTCCAGTCAAATGTTTTGTTCATCCATAGCACAATGCCACAGCGACGAACAACTTGAAAATTCATGACGGAGTTGCCACAAGTCTCACGAAAAGCATACAATGGGGCAGACAATGTCTGCTTCGGCGGAAGCATCTGTATGGGGCGAGGAACGTGCGCCACAACCGCATAGCCATGCACTGCACATACCATGCTCAGCACTAGCGGTTCCTGCCGCGCCTTGCGCAACTGCTGTCGCTCCTCGACGATGCAGAAGCACAGTCGCAACAGCCTTATAACAAATTGGAGTTGTCTGGCTGCGATTCCCCGCTTAAAGGTTTCAATGAAGTTCTGGGTCGCCATTCAGGAGAAGGCCCCAAGCCAGCAAAGGCTCAGCTACTTTGCTTTTATATCCATCAAGCATATATGAACCTCACCAACAGTAACACTGACGCCGTGACAGCCTGACACACCCAATCTGATAACCTTACCAGCCTGCAAAGCTGAACCAAATCACATTCGCTGGGACCTGCTCGGCGAATGCAACATCGCACTTTCTCTCGGTTGTGGCAGGGAGCCTCTAGCGCGCAGATGCTGCCACACGCCCAACGCCGGCGGCATCTCTCCCAGTTGGCGGCCATCGCTTCGAAACGGAGTCCCACTCCTTCCCAGCGCGCTGGACGCATCTCTACTTGGCGAACGCCGCCCAAGTGCACCACCGGCGCTTGTCGAATGGCCGTCAGACGAAGTAGCAGCAGCAGCAGCACCGCTAGGAACGCTGCACGACGTTCCACTAAAGCTAGCACCGTGCACTGAGCGTTGCATCTCCACATCCGCGGGGTCATAGTGGGGAAATAACCTAGTCGGTGTTGCTGTCGCTGCTGCTAGTCCTCTACGCAGTGAAGCATTGTCATTAACGCCGCCACTGCTGCACCTCAAGGGCGGCACTGAGCTCCGCTGCGGTGAACGCGTTCCCCAATGACTGGAGCCAATGGCACCTACTGCAGGGGGAGTCGGTTGAAGAAACGTTTCATGCGCCATGGAGTGGTAAAAGTGCTCTTCTTCCTGCTGATGGAAGTGATGCTTTTGCTGAATGTAAATTGGAGGCCTCCACTGTCCAGATGCGCCTAAAGGGTCTGCGGAGTCTTCAGTTTCACTGTCACTACTGCTGTTGCGGCCGCTTGTGCTTCCTCTCCTGTCACTTGGACAAGCACTGCGGTTGCTAGCACTGCTGACACAGCTCTCTCCAGCGCTAGCAGCTCCACTGGCACTGCTGGGCTGCTGCATTTCAGGTATGCACTCCCCTTGGACGCATCCGGTCTCTGTAGGAGTTCCCTCCACAGGCACTGCAGATTCTCCCTTTCGGCGAAGGCGCAGCGTACTATGAGATGGATGACTTGCTGCCTCGGGCACGGCGTTCCTGCAATGCGGCGGTGCTGGCCAGCGCGGGTTTCTGTGCACCCGGTCTTTGTCGGGAGAATGCTGCACATCTTCAAAGTTGGACCATCGACCGTCAGGAGGAGCGGAAGGGTCTTCCGCTTGAGTTGCTGGCGCGGACCGCTCTGTGGTAACAGCTGCTTGGCCCGACACTGCTGGCCCGCCAGTCTCTGTTGTTTTCGCATTCGCCGGGAATGCGGGCAAGTCTTCATCAGGAAACAGCAGCTGGCGCCGGTCTGTTTCTGCTGCCGCTTGCATCTCTCTGTGTTGCTGTACTTCGCAGTTAAACATATGTTGCTGCTGTAGGTCCTGCTGTAGTTGCTGCTGCCGCATGCGATGCGCATCCATGGACTGGGAAAGCAACGGAGAAGAGTCCACGAGGGTTTGCTCTCGAGCGCCTTCATTCTGGTGCTGTCCAACGCTGTGAAGCAGGCCATCTGGATCGGGGTAATCAGAGTGAGGTTTCCGCCCATGCTGTTGTTGCTGCTGTGGATGCCCAGACGCAGGGCCTAAGTTTTCTGATTGCTGCTGCAGCGGGTGACCGTCTGCACCGAACGGTTCCGGGAAGTCTGGGGGCAAGAGCCAAGCAGCTGCAGCAGCAGCTGCTGCCTGTGGAGTCACATCGGACGAAGGCACGCCTGCTGCACCTGCACTAGCTGGTTCTGCTGGGAGGGTGCTGCCTGTAGCTTCGCCCCCGCTAATTGTCCCACTCCAAAGCTGTTGTCGTCGTTGCGGCTGTTCTTGCTGCTTCTGCTGCTCGTGTCGCTGGTGCTGGGAGGCACCTTGTTGCTGCTGCAGGTACCCCCTTGTGCGGACAAAACGCCTGCGGCCTGAGGTTTCCCTCGTTTTGCATTCACCGCTGCCAGAGCTGCTACTTCGGCTGCCATCTTTCCTCATACTTTGCGTTGCTGCCACTCGTCGAGGGGGCGGTGAGGGCAGCTGCTGCTGCCGCAGCTGCATCGTTGCCTTCGTTGTGCTACTACCTGCTGCTGGGGCTACCGTTCCAGCTGCAGCAGCACCAGTTGCCTCACCAGCGAGCTTGCTCCTTCCAAAGAGATTCGCTTCAGTCCACTGCCGATCCGGCCCTTTGTCAGCAGCTTCATTGTCACCGTCACTATTAGTACCACTGCTACTGCTGCTACAGCTGCTGCTGTCACTACTGCTGGTTTTGCTGCTGCTCTCAGTTTCTTCCCAGTAAGCCGTATTCTTCTTCGGTTGACTGGCCCTTCTCATTTCCGCAGCGCCAGCAGCTTGCCGAGGCGCTCTAGAATAAATACAAGTCGTTAGGCTCCTCCGTGCAGTAGCCGCTGGAGCTGCTGCTGTTGTCGTTCTTGCTGCCTCTCCTGTTCTGATTTGTGGCCCCGCGGATGAAGCTCGCGATCCGCAGCGGCCTGCAAGGCGAGACGCACTGGAGCAAGAGTATTCCCTGGCTCGCCCTGCGTTTGGTGCCTTAACTGCCTCTGTTGATGAGGTTCTCGACGGTGGTACTTCCGAGGAACTGCGGCGTTGTTGTGTCAAACCGCTGGCTACTATTCTTTGAGGGGGAGGTGTCGGCACAGCAGTTGTTGCCGTCGGGAAGCCTGAGTTGCAAGTGTTCCCAAAGTCATCCTGTGCTTTTGGAGCTTCCGTATCGCTGTCGCTGGAAGTGGCAGAGTGCCAAGAAGGGCTGTCACCCTCAGGCTTCGTTTGGTCCCGACCTGATAAGGCAGCTGCTGCCGCTTCATTTATCACATCTGCCGCCGCCGCCACTGAGGGGGAAACGCAGTGCATGGATTGGTGAAAGGCCTGCGGCGCCGTCTTACACGGGGGAGCAGCGCTGGGAGCCTCTCCTTCACAATTCGCTGGAATGCGCTGCTGTGGTTGTTGCCACTCACAATGACGGGAAGCGGCCGAGCTGCTTGTTCCGCTCTCATTTGTACTCCCGTTGACCTCCTCTGCTTCGTTCGAGTGAGGGTCCCCTTGCTGCTGCTGTTGGCTCTGTTGCTGCGACCGACTTTGCCCCTGACGTTGCTGGCTTGGCGGTTGCTGCTGGAGCTCTTGGTGCTGCTTCTGCTTCCTGTGTAGCCACTGGCCGATTTCAGTTTCACACTCTAAGAGCCTCTTCTGCTTATTTTGCTGTTGCTGTTGAAGCTTCTGTAGTTCATGCCAACGCAAGGAATTACTCGTGCTGCTGCAGCCCGACTGCTGTGCAGCTGCTGCTCGGTGCTCCTCGAGTTCACGTTGCAGCTCGTGCTGCTGCCTTTGAAGGCTCCCTATGGAGCGTAACAGCTGCTGCCTTTGTTGCTGCAGCTTCTCGAGCCGGGGTTCCACCTCATCCGCGCCCTGCTGCTGATTTTCCTGCCCTTGCTGCTGGCCACTTTGCTGCTGAGTGTCATGCTGCTGCTCTGTGGTGAGTTGTTCCGGTTGAACCAGGGTCGGAGAAGGTGTTGACTGCTGCGCCGGCTTGGCAACGACAAGCAACTCGGGATGCCTGTAAAGTGGCTGATTAGGCAAAAGCAGCTGTCTCGCATATGACTCAGCATCCAGAAGTGTGATGCGCGCTTCATTCAGCCTGACAAAGCGCAGAGCAATAAGGAGCAGACTGCCCTTGCGGCTTTTTTGTCCTTCCCCCCCACACACACTTCACCGGCACCCCGGACAAACTGATTCTTCCAGATTGCGAGGCAGTTCAGTAACAGTTTTCTACAGTCCTACCTTTTGAAGTGGTTTTCGTGTCTGAGACGGAGATCTTCAGAGAGGGCAGAAGCTTTGTCTGGATGCCACAGGATACTCATGCGGCGAAATGCCTACGTAGACGAACAGACAGTATATGATTTGGAGAGAATAAAGGGCCTGATGGTCACTGACACTAAACGGGAAAAATGAAACAGGCGAAAGTGCAGTGGGCCTTGCCGAACGCGCCACCATCAGGGGGTCATGATCACGTCCAAATCTACCGTAAACAGAAGAATAGAAAACCGTGCCCGGGTAATAACAAGCAAATTTATAAAACGGCAAAGGCTCCTACAAGGCGCCCCGAAACGTACGCGATTTACTGCTGCTTTCGGAGCACCCCTTTCGATCCCCAAAACTTGGAAGCTAGACGCTTGTAACTGGGCTTCGTACAGTCGTCGCCTGCGCAGGTGAAACCGAGCAGCGCACTGCAGCAGCCACGTAAGTCATTTTGGATTCCGTTTAGCTCCCCATCCCATCAACGGAACACTTTGCCTTCCGAGAAAATCTAGAAGAACCCCTTAGACCGTCATCGAGACGGCCTGCGACAAGGTATACCAACTAGCTGAGGAAGTGCCAGGATAAGCGGATCAACATAAAAAACCGGTCCCGTACTTCTGGTAGTGCTCAGCAGCGAACGAGTCTGGGCAGTGTTGCCGCATGAGCTGCATATAATTGAGCGCCCCCTCAAAGTCCAGTAACCATTCGCAAGCCTAAAGAAAAAATGCAACAAGGGGCCGGTTCAAATACAATGTACAATAAATATTTAGATCGAAGCCTGCTGATTAAGCCAAAAGCTGGGGACTAACGTCTCTATCATTCACGGATGGTAGTTTCCCTTATTTTGAGGCAACCAATGTTTGCCCCTTCAATCGCACTCATCTCTTGCCTTCTACGAGTCGCATCATACTAAACTTTCCACTCTGATGTCTTATATGCTCCGCTCACCTCGGCGGCGGTTTCGTAGGCAGCCTTGTAGTTTGGAGTCATACTTAGGCACAGCGAGCAGCTCTGGAGGCTGCAGATCCAACGGCCAAGGCGGAGAGCGCTTCGACCCTGAAATGCCGCAAATAGACTCGCAGGTGAAAAAGAAAAAACAGTGCAGACCCACCAAGGCAGCGGCTGGCTCCAACTGCAGCTGCAGAGATGTTGCGAATTCGCTATCATTCGTGACGGTGAGAGTAGTCAGTCACTATGACTACAAAGCTGAACGATAATTCTGCATTGCGCAGGGACCAATATCTTCCAGCTCAGTGGAAACGAGGGGTGAAAACCATCTGGCAGCATTCAGGAGTCTCTGCCCCGCACCTTGTTAAACGCAAGCTTTGCTGTGTTTTCCATGAGCGAAAGATTCGACGAGCTGACGCCGCCGGTGATCTCATCAAGTTGCTGTTGCTTTTCCAGCAGCCGCTGCTGCAGCTTCAGTGCCTCGGTGTAAAGAGCAAGGGCGGCTTCGTTACGATGCTGTCTGTATAGCGAGCTTGCCTGTGCACACCCACGTGGAAACCCCTATGCAGTGCGTCCTTCATTTGGCATGGCTACCCTTTTCTTGTGCAGCCTTGCGGCCACAACAGACTGACTGCTTAGGCATATTTGCCGCAACCTAGACTACTGGATATGGGACAAAGAAAGCAAAGGCATGTGCAACCGTGAGTTTTCTAACTCGCCTTGGCTGCATATTCGAACACGACGCCCCTCCAGGCCCTCAAGTTGCAAGACACTCCGGAAATTTCTTCCTGAAACTCTGCACGCTGCTGCATTTTTCCCGCCGCGGCAGCTTTTTGTAACTCGCTCAACTCTTGTAGATGCGGGGGCAGCAACAGGGGCAGCAGCTCCGCTGGGGTCTTGCCTTGTCTGTTTTGCGCGTAGAGGAGCTCACAAGGGAGTGATGTCAGACTAAGCGTGCCAAAGAGCTGGGGCAAATTCCTGATCGCAAATAACATCGAATGCACGCCGCGGATACACGACCGCAAAAAATTGGCTACTAAATCTGGGCAACTTCCTTCCGCTCAAAAAGCCGAAACCGTGTGATAATGCATAAACTGCCAGGTGAATGCAGCCCGAAGACATGAGGCCAAACAGCGAGCGGTTAAGAGACAACGCTTAGCGACGACGGCCGAATTAGGGCCCTTCAGAGAACGTTGCAGAGCACCGCTGTGCCACAATGTCGTAATCGAACAACATGGTGCCGTAGAATGTGCACAGCAACTTGCCTCAAGCAGATGAGGTGGAAGACGTTGTTGCCTGAGTCTTTGTCGGTCAAAGTCGGCGCATGCAGAGCCAGTGGGGCGGTTCCGTGCCGCAGAAGACCTGCTGCCGCAGCCACTCCCCCGGAGCCTCGCAAAAGCAACTGCAACAACAGATGCTGCCGGCCTTCTCCTCGTATCGCCCAGCAACCGGCAGGCGCTAAGGCACCGTTATCTGCCAGGCTTCGTTGAGGAGATCCTCCAATTGCCTTTTTCCCCGGCAGAAAGTCAGTCTTGGTGCTGCAGTTGCTGCTGGGATGGCAGCAGCTCCCTTCTAAAAATTTGTTGCCGACTGTGTCTTTGAGGAGTTGCAGCCAGCGAGAATTAGCCAACAAAACCCCTTGCTGCTTGAGGCGCAACAGGGAGGATATGTTCTGTACGGCAAGAAGAGGCAGCAGCACTTCGTCAGAAAGCGCGGTGCCCAAAACGTCATATGCCTCTCGCTCCATCGACTCATCTATTGATGCAAGCCCGCCTTGATGCTGCAGCTGCAGTTCATTGCTGCTTGTCGTCATACTGGAAGACGCAGCGTGTCGTTGTTGCGAATACACCCGAATTTGCATGCTCTCGGCTCTCAATCTCTCCAGCAGCATACCTACGATTTCAGGGTCAGCTCCTGCGGCTGGGCAGCGATGGAGAACTTCCCGCACTGCCAAACCAGCAGCCCCTGTGGCTGCTGCCGACGGTGCTGAGTCCCCAGAAACTCTATTTTCCATAGCGCAGCCGCAACTGTGAAGCGCAGCCCGGAGCTCCCCAACCACCGCCTCGTGCTGGTCATCGTTACCACAGCAGCAGCAGGCACTGCAACCCCACGCAGTACATGAAGCGGCCTCAGCGGCCTCCATACAGCACCAAAGTCCGGTTGGAGTGTATGTGTCCAACGGCCCCCCCTCAGGCCTTCTCTGGGGTAGGGAGAGCCCTTCTCCTGGCGGCTGCGGGTGTGCCCCGCCACCCGGCATCTGCTGAGCAGGCGATTCACTGCAGGCACTTCTCAGAACACTGTCCTTTTCAAAGTCTGCTTCTCTTTCTCGAGAGCTCATCCCGCCCCTGTCCTCTTCCGACGATACTAACAGTTGCATACGGTGGGAGAGCTGGCGGCGCAGACGGCGCACCTCTGCATAGAGGTGCTGCGTGTCCTGTTGCTGCTGCTTTCGGACTTCTTCAACCAACAGTCTAGCCTCATCGCCCAACGCTACGCGCTGTTGTAACTGTTGCAAGGAGGCAGTGACGTCGAGATAGTTGCCTTCTGCTGCTGCGAGACGGTCCGCCCTCTCTTCCAGCTGTTGCTGCAACAAGCTCACCTGACGCAGCAGCAGCCCAGCTTCAGTCTCCCGGCTGGCGAGCTGCTGCTCTTGCTGTCTCAGCAGCTGTTCTTGATGTCGCAGCAGCCCGTCCTGCTGATGCAGTTGCTGCTGCTGCGTTGCAGCAGCTGCTGTTGCTGCTGAAGTTGTTTGTGGAGCTGGAGTTGCTGCTGCCTATTAGCATGTTCCCTCAGCTGAATGCGCCGAGCAACTGCATGCAGCCTGGCGGCATCAGCAGACGCGTGAGTTGAGTCCGAATCCTCCTCACTCTCTCCCTGGTGGACAGCTTCCCGCATTGTGTCCTGGAGGCAGGAGTGAGGGCTGTGGAAAACGGCGTTTCTACGCCCAAGTCAGGAGGCAGTAGCTCCAATGTGTTCAATAGCTCATAAGCAGGAATGTGCGAACTAGTAATTTACAGCCACCTCCATACTAGGCTCATTTCCTCCTCAGCTCTGCTGTGGCTTCTCCTTCAGTTGGATGAAACGCTTGTAATGTACCTGTTGCTCTAGAAAACAGGAATGACCAGCCGCCCAGGCTTTCAGCAGGCCATTTCGGGCGAGCGCGAAATGAGGGGGTCGGGGGTCGGCGTGAGCTCACCGCATCATTTTCTCAAATGAAAAGGATAGTATTGAGGGAAGTGAGGGTTGATTTCAAACAAAAATACATGTAACAACAAAAGCCATGAGGTGTACGCGCACCTGCTCCGTCAGGCTGTCCGCCACAGCCGGAAATGCCAACGGTGATAAGCAACAAATATAAGCACGGGCATCACCCGGCTTGGCCCCCCTGGACACGAAGTACACTAAAATGGGGGCTAGTGCATTTGAATGTTAGGGAATTCCCAATATAAAAGTGTTACAAACCAGCTAAAAACCAGTCAATATGCAGAACTGTGTTCGGGGCCCCGGGGGCCCCGAACACGAGGGTGGTGAGGCGGGGCTGAGTGGGAAAAACGGATATTTGTGGATCTAAAGTACTTCAGTGGAAACGGCTGCGTATTGTAGGCAACAAACAACTGATAATCCTGGAACAACACCTACAGAGGGTAGTATATTCGCGCTAAACAACAGGACATCCTGGAGAGCCCGTACTGGGCTCCAGCCTTCCGTCTCTGTACGCATGAAACGCAAGACCTACAGAAGCAGTGGCACTGTTGTTTGTATTGTACCTGAAAGGTGAGCACTTAGTTAGGGCGACGTTGCTGGCCGGAAGTCACGCCCGCGTCTGCTCGGGATTTGCAATTTACGCGTGAATACGAGATGCCGCTTTTAATTTATCTGCAAGCGCAGACAATGCCCGAAGCTAGTATTGTTAAGACGCACTGTATATTCGCGTCTCTAAAGACCTGTCCACATAGAGGAAGAGCTCATCGACCACCCCGTTGTGCCACAGCTTACTCTTGGACCTTGGTAGCTCAACCGTTTCTTGAGCGCTTTTGAAGGGGAGTTGTTTGCACTCGCAGGTTTCTTCATGGTCTGCCAAAGGTTGTGTACATATTTACGTTTGTGTGTAGCAGGTATCTGTGATGTTGCGTGAAGCTGCATACAGGCTGCCTGCCAAGGATGCAGTGACTGTTCAAATGTTGCCTATAGGGTTAGTCCATGCATCGAAGGCGACTTGGCTGCGGTCTCATGCCGAGTTGCTTTGCAGCACTAGTTGAAGCAACGCACGTTGCAACTCATGTCTGGCCTCCAGCTCCACTGATTACAGGCTCTCCTGTCCGCGGCACAGACAACCTGGGGGCAGCGGAGCAGGCCAGCTGCTTTTGGAAGCTCTTATCTCAAGCACTTCGATTTAAGGCGGCCATCAAATGAAATCGAGAAACCTTGTTACTGTATGCACTATACAGGCAAGTAATTTTTGTTGAATACTCGGCCCTTCCTCTTCGGGGAGCCTACACGTAAGTGAGATACGCACCGCAGCTTCATATAGAGCATGCTGCAATCGAACGCGCTTGTAACAGGCGGCCTATCATGAGTTGCAGTGCAATGTGCTACAACTGCCGCAGCAAGTCAGCCCCCCATGAACGCATGCTCATTTTCTCTTCCAATACATGCCCTAACGCCGTATTCATTTGCTAAACGTGTTTCATGCACGCTGTTATTCACAGCGCACATTGTCACAACGCCTGGCGTAATCACCACCCTCAAAACTATAGGCAATCGTTGAGAACTCTTTGACTCTAGGAGGCAGACTACGTAGAAGCAGACCAGGGCATTCTACACCTTCCACAAAGCAGCCTGGTATGTAAGGGCTTCTCGCAACCCCCTCCTTCGCCTCCCCCACGTCTGATGCATGCACTAACAGTGAAAGCAATAGCTGAACACCCAGTTGGCCCAATCTGCATGCAAAATGAAATACGGCTACCCACTTCACGAAGGGCGTACTAAACCTGCCCCTTAATTTCCAATTCGACTAGCGTAAGGGGAAACACTACACTGCCGACTATCTTACACTTCAAATCCTCAAACCAATTCAATTTACTGATTTTCCAATCTGGTGCATATTATGAAGCAAATGGCTTGCGCTGCCTCTGTTGTTGCACATGCGACGGTGAATAAGGGGTCACACGCCACTGTGTCTGACGCACAGCAAGTGCTGAATGGCCACGTAAAATATAAGGAAATGATTGATGCAGAATACCTTACCATGAATCCATTTGGATGCAAACAGTTTGTTTTTGGTGCTCGAAGGCCGGCAGGAGGCTTGAACGAATTGGGCTTCGAGGACTCCATCGCGGGGTCCGCCCCAAAGCCCCATGCATGCGGGGAACGCTGCTTCGCAGCTGCGGGGAGGGTCGAAGGTGAATTTCAACC
Organism: Eimeria zaria; assembly: GCA_904066265.1. Taxonomy (NCBI): domain Eukaryota; phylum Apicomplexa; class Conoidasida; order Eucoccidiorida; family Eimeriidae; genus Eimeria; species Eimeria zaria. Next base: position 34,902 of record CAJFCY010000006.1, on the reverse strand, counting down.
AACGGAGAAGGGGCTAATTGACGAGTCAAACGGTCCTCCAAGGAGTTTCCTTACTGGCGCTGCTTGTGAAAATGAAGACGGTGTATTCTGAACAGAGCGTCCGGGTGCCCGACGGAGGTAGGTATTTCACCCCACTCTCCCTTAGAGAGGCAGGGGTTAGCTCGTTATATACCCTTCACAACAGGATTTTCATAGTTTCATTAGGCTAAGCTCACATTTTCTATGGCTCTGGGGGTTAGTGGGATCCTCGCCTTTCTTGGTTGCTCGTTCTTTGTCCTTGCTGCGGTCGCGTGACTTTCGAGGCGGTATGCGGTACTCAGAGTGGCCACTATTGAATCTTTCAAAATGTATAAACTGCAGCTGTATCATGTATCATGCTCTTTGAACCTTGTATTGATCCTTTTCTGCAACTTTCAAACGGAGGTTAATGCATCGGTGTGGGGTTGTGAGGTGGAAGGAAGGCTCATTTTTTTCTATTCGGATTTGCGGGGATGAGTTTTACTGAACATACACAGCATCGTTGGTAACCTCTGCGTAACTTTCGTTTATTCGGGGCTGAGCAGTTTTCGTGTGACACGACCGCCAGCTGTTGACTCAAACGTCCTTTGCTGGTGTACGCCTACCGGGCTGGCGCATGTGCAGTATCAGGCTTCGTGAGTCCTAGGACGTTGCTTAGTTTCATGTGTCTTATGTATTTGTATGTTTTTCGCCTTTCCTTGGACCAGTAAGACATGTGTGGAAGCGCGGTGGGCTGATAACTGTTCTGTAGGGGTGCTGTGCTTTTGCGTCCTGCAGTGACTGTCTCCGTTCGAAGCAGGGAGGTTACAGTGAAGGGACCCCGCGGAGAGTTGAAGAGGACTTTCCGCCACCTGCCTTTGGTGCTACACACCACGAAGGATGCAAAACACGTCAAAGTGGCAACATGGCAGGGCAGGAAATCGGACATTGCGTGCCTGCGTACTGTCTGCACTCACTTGAACAATATGTTCACGGGTGTGACGAAGCAGTTCGAGTACAAGATGCGTTTCGTCTATTCCCACTTCCCCATCAACCTTAATATCATTGACGGCGGCAAGATTGTCGAAATCCGGAACTTCTTGGGTGAAAAACGCGTGCGAATCGTCAAGCTTCTCCCTGGCGTCGTTTGTGAAAAGAGCACAAATGTCAAGGATGAGATTGCCCTAAAGGGAACTGATCTCGAGCTTGTATCGCGCTCAGGTAGGGGCACTTTACTCATTTTAGGTTCAGGTTGTGTGGTATATAGACACTTCCCCACGTGTGCCGCGCGTATGCGCTTGCCTCAATGGAAATACTGAAGAAGCTCCGCATGTGCGAATAGGGAGGCAGCGTTTCACTGGCTCACTTTGTGGTTTGTGTTTTCCTGCGCAGCCGCGCTTATTCACCAGGCAACGCTCGTACGCCGTAAGGATATCCGCAAGTTTTTGGACGGCATCTATGTCTCAGAGAAAGGAACTCTTGAGAAGGCTGAGTGATATATCGCAGCTGCGGCGAGTGCACGTTCGTAGGAAACAGTTACCATTGCCTTTTCCGGTTGTAGATGTGGAAGGGCAATTCAAACGGTGAACGGTTCCTTTAGTTGCTTCCCAGAATGACTGTTTTGCCGCTGGCCGCCCGTGTTCGGGTTTAATTGCGCCTTTACTCAGTGGCCTTAGGCTGCGGGGTCTAGGCGCAGGCGTGCTAAAGCAGCTACTGAATTTCTTCGCAAAGGGTTGTGCTGCAGTGAGACGCCTAAAAGCACATTTGGATTGGGCATTTGGAAGTCCCTGATAGGAGACATCGGTTGGGCGTAGCAGCAGCCACCCAGAGTAAAGCCCACGAAGCTTTTTCGCGGGGTAGGCAGTTATTCACCGATGAAACTTTTACCTTAGGAGTTAGACTCTAGAGTAGGGCGAACTGCTGTGAGCAATGTTACCTCAGCGCGCCGCGGAGGCGTGTTTTGAGGGTTTAGCTGCACCCGTTTACCCCATGGGGACACTTGTCGCAGGAGCTCTAGCTCTGCACCTTGTTAAACAATCTAGCCAGTGGGGTCACCTGACTTGCTGATGCAGGCAGCCGATACGCTTAAGCACATGCCAGTAGAAAAACGTTCCTTCGGGTTATGGCAGCACTACAGGGGAGGAGCCGCAGCAGAGGAAGCGACGTGGGGGCCTCGTGTTTGTGACGACGACAGTTTGCTTGGCCTTCTGTGCGGCTTTCTGCTTCTCTAGCCTCTCCACGTATACCTGTGTCATGACTGTGAGCTCCTGTTCGATCTGCTTAGTATCGTCTAGCTTCTGTTGTACGCTTTCTGTCAGTGCCTGGGACTCCTGTGCTACTTTCTTCGAGGACTTTAAGAAGCCACGGACAGCGTCGCGCAGCTCTGCTGGCGCCGGCGGTGGATCCGTGTGCTCGTTTGAATCGGGGCAGTAGAAGCGTGTTTCGTTCCTGTCGAATGCAAATTTAACTCGAAGCTGCTCCACGAGGCGACGCGCTTGGCCATAACCGAAGGTCCTGTTACCCTTAAGGATGGGAAGAGGGCGGCCATCAGCCCCCACGATAGCAGTTGGCTTGCGTTCAGCAGTTTTCGAGTCTTTTCGAACTCCCTGACCTGGTAGATGGGCTTCCAGCAGGTCGACACTCATCGATTCGCGGGCTGGCCCTTGTCCGCGTGTAGGACTGGCAGCGACTTCGTCGGGCTCAGCCAAGTTGAACCGGACTGGCCGGCCATCTGCGAGGCTCTTCTTAGACGCCAACTCTGTAGACGTTCCCAGTGCCACTGCCTCAGCCGCCATAGTGCAAGGGGTGTGTAGTGTATAGGTCTTTTACTAAGCTTACACCGAATAGTGGATAACAAAGACGTCGTTGCAACGCCATACGAAAGCCTTATAACTTTCTTTCTGCTTTTCAGTGCGAATGTGCCGCATCGGTTGAGTATCTTTGCTCGAAAAAAACAATGTCTTCAACTATTTGCTGGCTGGTCCTTGCCCCTTGTCGTGCTTATAGGACAGTGCTGCCTTGCAGTGACTCCCCGACCTTTCGCAAACTGATTACCCTATTGGGAGCCCAAGCGGCTCTTGAGTAGCATCATGTGTAGGACTCTTATATTTTATGCGTGTATGCAGTAGTTGTGTTCTAGTGAGGTTCGTCGCTTGGTTCCGGGTAGCCAAGTCCATTCGGGCAGAATCCTGTTGCTCGATGTGGATTAATAGTCGGCGCCGATGTGCAGCCCCATGCAGTTGCATACAGCTTAGTCCGCCAGGCTCTCCCGTTCATGGCCCTTCGATGCACCGGACGGCCCAGCGTTGGAGCATGTAAAGCAGCAACTAGAAATGATGACTGCAGGAGGTCAGTGTACTGCGAAAGCAGAAGGAATGAAGAAGTATTTGTTCAAGATCACTTCATAAGGCTAACGGCCAACTGCTAGGCAGTGTGCTGGCTAGAAGGCTACTGCTTCGTGCGAGGACGGGAGAAAGCCCCATGAGCGCCACCAACACGCATGCGTCACACTTTTCGTACCAACCGATAGAAGAAACGGTCTTTTGAGTAACTGGTAAGGAATCTAAATGCATTTAATTGGATACCAGGTAGTGTCCATCACATGGGCGCTGTACTCAGGAGTCCTCTCAGTGGCATAGACAGCTAGGGCCATCTGTGTTCAACTGTCGGCAGCCCCATCGTTAAGTTAAGATTTTTGCATAGAGACGCCTTCTTGCATATTAAACGACTGGGAGTGCTCTGTTTCTGTGACCCTTTCAGCCAGAGGTAGGCAATTGGCGGCAACACTTGTACAGCAGCCATCCATTGTGATCTGCCCGCGGGTTTCCTACGAACGTTTGATCATCGACGGCGTAGTCAGGACTACTTCTTCTTTTTTTCTTGCAGTTGAAGAGCTTTCATGGAGAGTCACTTGGCTGTGCATTTGCTTTTGGCTATACATTCGTAACTCCGGGGGAAAGCTTTGCTGCTGGTGGAGACCCAGAAGGGGTGAAGCAAATTGGCCATTTGAGTGGCTGGAATGCTCAGCTTTCTGGCTACCAAGGTAGTTCGCGAGCGTTAGGGCTCGCTGTCATTCCAGTCAAGATGGCTGCCCCCTCCTTCCATATGCAAGTGCCGGCGCACTATCTACCAGCCTATGTGAACATTCGGCGACTGAAGAAACAACTTGAAGAAGTCGTACACAATGCGCAACGTCAGCGTGCCACTGTTCAGGTTAGCTGCCTATAGTATACAGTCTGTGCAGAGCATGCAGAAAGGCGTTACAAGACAATGAAATTGTACGGTGTGCGGAGATTATCGCTGCCCCTACGTTCTCTGAGAATAGAGAGGCAAGCAAGCAACTCTTAGTTAGGAGTTGACTGTACTTGGGAGAAACAACGGCTGTGTCCACTAGTGTGTTTGTGTCCTAGTGACCGGCGCTGAATAGTGTTTTAATGTTCCATTTGTTGGCTGTTTGCAGCGCCGTCTGGATATTCTTCAGAGACCCCGAATACTACCCTCTGGCATGACACAGAAGCCCACTTCTCCAGCTGCAGCAAGCGAGCATCAAGAAACTGAGCCTAGCTCACCGCATGCAGCAGCAGACTCGTCTCAAAATCAACATATATTATCCGCAGCAGCAGCTGCTGCCCGGGCTGACGATGGAATGGCAGGGTCTAGCCTCCGCGCTGAGGCAGAGACGCTTTCTCTGCTACCGGGTGCGCACAGTCGCTGGTTACCAACTGTGCAGGCGTAGATTTATCTGCTTGCATCTCTCTTTGTTTTATCACCTATGTGTGCACGTATTCTTGTAGTCATGCGCATGCTTGGGTGGAGTGCGTGTAATATACAACTAGTTTAGTTCGTACTTCCACAGCAGCGTCTTCGCTATTCATTTTGGAAGGCAGAGTAGAGGCCTGCACTAAGGCGGAACATTTAACGGGTTTGAAGACGGCGTGAGTGTATACTCCAGCTCAGACATCCTGAATGTGCGCGTATAGCTGATTCTCGTGCTAGCGTTGTCATCTGCCTGTCTGCACAGAGGCTCAGTTTTGGGGACTGCTTCAGCAGCAAGTACATGAACTCAATAAGTTTGCAACTGCGAAAGAGCGACAGATTCAGAAGGATTTGCGACTTATCGCTGCACGCATGAAACAGGCACGTTGTGGAGACAAGCTCCTCTATGCTTCGAAGTTTCGATGTGGAGTGCAGTTTGCGTCTGATTTAGGCGCTTGATTAGACCTTTAATCGCCCCTGACTGTTCCTGAAAGCAACATTGCTCCATAACATGATGGGTTATTGCTGTGTATCTTGTGGGAAAGCAGCAGGAAGGCCTTCAGGGAGACGAAGAACAAATAATCGAGGAACAGTCGGCTGGTAAGGCGGTTTGTTTTGCTGAGTGGAATTGGGCTGTGGTAGTGCCCGTTATGCTGTTCAGTGGTGCCTTTGCAGTTTACACTGCATCTTCTCTTCTGCGCATGCATCGGCCTTTATCTGCTGGAGCTTTTGCTTGGCACTACAGAGATAATTCACCTCGATCTGTACATCCGGACAAACCACAAGGCGTTGCTGTTCCTATGTTCTCATTTTGATCGTCTTCTCACAGGCGTAAGTCCCGCCATTGCACGCGTAGGAAGGCGTTGAATGCAGCGTCAGTATCTACTGAAGGTTTCAGGGATGTAGTTCTCCCGTCTTCACCACTCCTTGCACTTGCAGAGCCCGTACACGGCAGATGCTATCCCCGAATATATATTATGCAGCTGCTTTTGGTTAGCAGCACGTACTGGCTTGCCGGTAGCTGGCATTATGGCTGACATTGCACTATGGCGTTGCTTTTGAGGGGTTCAGGTAAAGACGGCACGGTGGTTCTCCACTTCTCTTTTGAAAGAGGCGTATTGCAATGTTGACCTTGAACGCCTAGTCTTGATGCTTTCCCTTCTATGGGGTAGATTTCGTTCCAAACTAGTACGCAGTATCGATCAGCAGCACCCTCTCAGTCTACGCTGGGTTTAGCCGCACAGTCACTTTGTGCAATTGGCAGTTCGTGTATTTTAACGTTTGATGGAGTGTTGCCTTATATACGTCGAACACAAAAGTAGGAAGGCAGGTGAAGTGTGAAACGCGCAGGAGGGAAAACAGATGGGATCTGAAGCATGGAAGCCACCAGATTCATTTGTTCGGGTCACAACCAAATACTGGGTCAGACCAGAAAACATTGTGAGTGCCAGTATGACCACTTCTTCCCATAGTGAAGCGCTTCCGCCCCCAGTAACAGCTCTTATGGGGGTTAAGCTGCAACAGAAATGACGACATCGGAAAATGCACTCAGTCCAAACAGAGCCCTCTGGATTGGAATGCATGCATACACAAACACCTTCCTGTCGATAAGCATAAATTCAACACCTCAAGTTTCGGAGGAATTCGGTGATTGGGGAGAGCATTTGGGGCTCATTCTTGCTTCAGTCCATTGGAAGTTAATTTAAGTGTAGCATGATGGCTGAGGCTTCATTATATATAAACACACCGCGAAATGGGATTGTCAAGGTAACGCATGAGGGATGTTTCGACTTGATTGCTGTTTGCAGGTGCGGGCGCAGTGCCTAATTGTGCGGCATTTGCCATTTCTCGTCTTTGGGACATCTGATAAAGATTTGGTGAATTTGCAATCCGTTTCACCCGGGTCATGCCGTCCTTCACCCTTGCTCACTGTTCACCCCGAAAATTTATTGTGCGGATTGTGATTCAGCACAGCCCTTTTTTGCATCAGCTGCAAATGGTGAACACGAAATTGTGCAACAAGTTTACTGCTGGGTTGTTTTCTGCGCCGGGAAGTTCTGCACTGTAAAGACTAGTTGGTCCCCAAATTGGTAACTAAAGGGCCGGCATGCGCTTTGTCTGCTTAGGAGGCGTCATTGCTCGACCCGGATGCTACAGCAGACGGGCATAACGTCCGCGCTCCTAATCTTGCACCAACACAGATGGTTGCGTCAGTCTACTTCGATAGTTCAAGTAGGTAGTGTTCGTTGGTCTGTATCGTCGTCCGTTAGTTTCGTGTTGAACGCACACGCAGCTGCAAAACAAACAAGCATAGTTGCACCTCTCTCGGTGAGACACAACAGTAAGTACACTGAGATACAACGGGCGACGATACCAAATAGCGTGGCTGGAGGGTAGAAGTACGTTCATTCTCTCCTGTCATTTCCCTGTTCACATGCGGGCTAGTGAATGTGCATGGGACATTGTTGTGGAGCTGTTTAGATGTTTTTTTCCCCTTATATTTTGTTAATTCTCTTGTGCCGTTGTTACAGGCGCCTACAGCTACGAGCGCCGCATAAGGCGTTTTGAAGGCGCCCAGCTATTACGCTTTCGTTGGTATGGCACAAACAACAATGGCCCGGATGAGGAAATTTTCATTGAAAGGTGGGGCAGCGGGCTTTGTTGCATAGTGGTGGGGTAACCTTTGCTGCGGGCCCTCGGATATGCACTTGCACGACTGTGTGCCGCTTGATCTCAGGAAGACACATCACGAGTCTTGGAGTGGCATGAGCAGCACAAAGGAACGATTCGTAGTGCCTCAGCGGCTGGTTGCTCCTTACATGCTGCTGCAGCGAAGTGCTCGAGATCTTTTGCTGGAGGCGTCAGGTTTTCAGCTGCCAGCAACTGACAATGGAGTCGTTTCAGAGCCGTCAAGGCCTCATGAGCACAGTGGATACCCTAATCCTGTAGCTGGTGACAGTGAGAGAGATGCTGCTGATGCCTACATTGCGAGAAGTGGAAAACTGAGAAAAGCTATTCAGTTGGGGGAGGAGATACAGCAGGCAATAGCAGAACACCATTTGCAACCGATGGTAGGCAGCCAGTGAGAAACGTGCGCACAAGGAAAACCTCACTCTTCGTTGGCATCAGCAGCTACAACTTGAGCTGCACATGCGAACGACGCTTGTTAGGAGCTAGCTAGCAATGTTCCTTCTTAGAGAGCATCATCAGTTAGCCCCAGCATCATCGCCCGAGCTAGTTGATTCGGCCGTTCGAGTTTATTGTAAGAGCGAAGCGTGCAGGATGGATGCACACTGAAATTGGTGAACTGGATACAAAGCTACGATTCCATATTAGCATGCGTGCATCCGTCGCAGTTGCGGACTAGCTACCTGCGGGCGGCGTTTCAGTTGGCCACTTCGAACGCCGTAAGTAAAATAAATTCGGTATATCATCTGCAAAGAGACTCACTCTTTGCAGTCCTTTGCGTGGATTTCACATGCTTGAGCAGTACTGTAGCCCGGTGTTGTACGTACGCCAACACCATGCCGGTGCCGTTTTGTGCCAGGTGATTTTTACTTGCCGACAGGCATACTCAGGTTAAGGCAATTGACAGTGTTCTCTTTGTATAATGGGCTGAGAAATGATCAGTTGGGCTGGTTTCCCTGTGTTCAGGTGCGTATTTCCCTGGACACGAATCTGTGCATGGTCAACGAGTACAGGCCTCAGCGGCAGGAAGACGGAGGTTTTAATTGGTGCCGGCTTGCAGATGAATTGCTAGGAAGGGTAAGGGATCTCGTAATCGGCTTCTTACTTCCTCTATATGTTCTCTTGGGGAAAAGATGTCCCGTCGGGACATCTGTGTTCCCAGGAGACAACTTTTAGTAAGAGTACGGCCTTTGTAAAGCAGAATTACGTTGCCCATATTGTGACGTTTGGTTTACCACAGGACGAAGTTGTGCGCTTCCCTTATGCAATTCTTGAAGTGAAGGTACAACAGCAACCGCCGCCTGCTTGGGTGCAGTCGATGCTTTTGTTGTCGGACGCAAGTACGTCGACGTCGAGGCATATTCCGCTTATTCTGTTTCATTAGGGAGGCGTGCATCGTCACTACTTTATTTTCACATGTCTTCTTGACTTATTTAGGTTGACTTGAAATGTGGCTTGCGTTGCACTTGATATCCTTGAAATATGACTTGTGGAGTGTCTGGATATTCGCCCTAACTTCCTGTCCGTCTTCATCTGTTCCGTTGGTGCTTTGAGCTGGACATAGTTCCCCCAGACGACCGCTAAACTGTAGCTGCCGCCATTGCATCAGTGACAGCTGAAACATAAATGAGTTTAAGTGTGCATGGTGTGGTCATACGCAGCACTGGTGTACAAATTTTCCAAATTTCAGCACGGAATGGCATTTTTGCATCGCGACAAGATCGCCAGTGGGCTGTTGCCTCATTGGCTGCAGAGTCCGCAGTCTGCACAGAGACAGAAGCAAGAAGATCAGCCCTCAGCGTACAAGAAGCGCAGTACCCTTGGGGTACCTCCCCTTGGCGGGTCTCTTTTTGAGTCTCTGCGCAATAGTCCAGATAGCCTCTTGACGCCTTTAACACGCAGTCTAACTGACCAGCATGTGCCAAGGCTTCTGACGTCCGACACCCTTGGAACGGAGAGGCGAAGCCTCTTCCCTGTAGGTCTGTCGAATATTTCTGTCCCTCGTGCAGTATAGGACTGTTGGTTTTGGAGAAGCAGACACTATTAAGCGGCTCATACTAGTTATGCTCGAGGGGTATTGTTAATGGCTGATGATTGCTGTGTTTGTCTCTTGCAGGCGAAAGTGAAGCAGTGGTCGCGGCCGATCCAGACTGGGTAGGGAAGTGTGGACTGTAGCAGAGTCCTTCAAACGAGGCCTACAAAGGCGGCTGGTACCCTTTGGCTGATACCGCTTCGCCTCGCCAGTTGGTGTTTAGAGCGGCTTTACAAACCATTTGTTGCGGCGTCTCTGTTGATTGGTCAACGGAGCCCGGGAACCTTGTGTTGCGATTTTGCGTTCCCATGCAGGAGGATGTGACGGCGACAGCAGCGCACCGCACCTTTTGCTGGCTGAGGGCACAACAAAAGCGGCAGCTCCAGCAGGCACCGCGTGCCATAGGTCAGGAGGCGCCTGCCGATGGTGACTACGAAGATGAGCGCCCTCGGGCAAACAGCGCCAGCAGTGCAGATTCGGTGCGCCAACGGCTGGCGCGCCGGCACATTCGGACAGTCAAGAAGATTGATCCGAAGACGTCCTTCGCTGCGGAGCGCACGTTTTTGCACTACATTCAAAAGGGCCTTTATTTGGCAGGAGCAAGTCTTGCGTGAGTCCTAACTTAACGTAATTTGCTCGGTAGCTCAGGATGCATGACCAATCTTAATTTTAACATGCCGCTGCGGGTCTATGTATCTGCAGTTAGTTCTGGCCGTGTTGTGCATTTTGCAGCTGTGTAGCAACTCTCAGCGGTGATTGGGGATTGGGTGTGGTACTCATACTAGCTTTTGCGAGCGTGTTTCTGTGCTGCGGCGCCTACGCCATCTACGTCAAACGATGCCATCGAATATCCCAGTAGGACTGTTAGCTGTAACGCATCTGCGTTTTCTCTGCTGCTCCCCGTCCTCAATTTCGTGCCTTCATCCCTTTGCATTTAAGCAGGTTCGCAGCACTGTGAATAAGCGCGAACAAAACATTTGCTTGCTGTGTTGTCCACTGTTCAGGAGAGTCGCGAAAGCCAGCGCAGCAAACGTGCAGCAGCGCATAGATTCGCAGTGGGGGCCTTTGCTGGCTTTTTTTGCGGCTGGTGTGGCTACGCTGTTGGTTCTGGTGCTGCAGGTGGATGTCAGTTTGAGAAGCGTTTTGAAGCATGAACAGGCAGCACATTCAGCAATCTACAGACAGAAAAGACATGCAGAGCCGACTTCGGCGCGACAGCCCGTAAATGAGCTGTAGGCAATCCTTAACAGTTAGCCGCCTCGTTGTTTTCTGCAACAGGGTGCTGTGGGTTAGGGATCAAAAGTCAAATGACCCTCGAAACTGCGTGCCATGCTGAAGGATGCTGAGTGAAGTTTTCTTCAAGGAAGAAACAGTGTTAATTCGGATTGCAGGGTCAACAACATCCACCTCGAAGGGCACCCTGTCAACAGACGCAGACGGCAACATACCGTAGGCGCTGATATCTTTTGCAAGTTTCAGAAACGTAGAGCGTACTGCATCCGTGGCGCGGCAATGGTAAAGCAGTTGTTTGCCGAGGCAAGGCAGCGCCAACGTCAACACTTTGATATTAATCTCGAACGATCGAGGCATCTGGAATGAAATTCACTGGAGTGCTGTGCGAAGTGCTTTATAGCTAGGTGTGCCACAGATGCCCAGAACTAGAAGTGCATATCCAGTAAGTGCTTTGCATTTGTAGATCTGAGCAGCAGGCAGGTCAGGATGCTGTAGTGGATATCCCAAGCCAGCTGCGACACATTCTGTGTTGGCAAGACCGCAGGGCCCTAGTAATCCTTGCGACTCTTCGGAACATTGTGCTAAGTGTTTAAGTGTCTCGATACACACAACCACCACGCTCGGAGTATTGATTGCTCGCAAAATGAAGAACAGGTCGGAGCATGTGCTCGGAAACGGCTAACGGGACGTTCTGTGTGTTTCGAGAGCACTTCCCCTCTAATAGCACACAGGTTTACCTGTCGTCTAGGCCAGACATTCGGCAAACGTCGGCAGCATCTTACACACACTACAGACGACTACACGGTAATACGGAGCGCGACAGTGTGGCCCCGACGCCACGTAGAGTGGTTCACGGGGCATGACTACATGACTTACAGCCAGCCTTGCCTAGGTGGAACTCCATTGTCTGGTTCGGCGCAGGGGGAATGGCCAACAACTAGCCTTGCCGTGGTGAAATTCCATTGTCACCGCAAAAGTTTCCAGTGGCCGTTGAGTTGTTCACGAATAAGGAAGCTAAACGCAAAAGCATTAATGAAGCTGCATTTACTAAATAAGTCGTCTGGGGTGAGGAAATGTTTCATCGTGCAGTACACAATTTGTACTAGCACTGGGAGGCGTACTCTCATATCCGTTCAGCACGCTCCAGCACGTGCCATTTTCGCCAGTACTCACCTCGCACCATCCGTCATCAGCCCATGAGCACAATGCCACAGTTACACCTACTGCAACTTTGTCTGCATGGGGTTGAATTTTATTAAGGCAAGCCCAAAGGGTCGCCTCGCCCTTGATATTTATTGCTCGTAGCCCTGCGGATGGATTGTGTGTCTAACTATTCTTCTATGTTACGTGGAGATGCATGGGTAGCCGTGTGTATAGTGCGCTGAATTCAAAAGTGATACTTAGTGTAGCAGGTCTGTCCGAATTGGGTGCGTGCACCTCTACTGGCGTGTACGCTGCCTACTGACGGCCAAGGAATTCGCTAGAGAAGGGCGTGGTGATGCTTCTCTGTGGGACTACCTTGCAGTAGGAGTCGGAACAAGGGGAGATGCACTTTGTCAGGGGCTTCCCCTCCACATCAGCCCTACGGCTTAGTAGCACTGCGCGGAGGACGTTTGGCGACTGGATGGGAGCGCAGCTACTTTTGGTTAACTGTTGTATTCAAGTTATTGGAGTACGTTTTTTTAACCCTACTGAGCCCCGTGCCAAAGAGTAACAGCAATTGCTGCCTCTGACATCGCCTCTGCGCACGCAGTGCTGAGGTGGAGCGGCAACTATTCTTCTTTGACACGGGAATAAATTCCCTGCTGTTTTGGAAGGATATAAAGCCCTTCAGTGGTGAAGTCGAAGAAATTGGGAAGGCACTTCAGAAGATCATGTGAGCAAGCCAGCGGCAGAGAACTGCGTAGGCTGCAAGTTAAGTATGCACACTTCATCACCCCAATGGAGGGGTGCTCTCGCATACAGTAAAGCCGCCTTCTCCAGAGGTGGCGTTGGTGGAGGTGGAGGTGGAAAGTAAATTTTTAGGTATTGGCCAAAATTATTCGTCAGAAATTCAGCCGTTTTCCCCTGTAGTACTCGAGAATAGTTAGCATCTTCAGCCTATCAGGGGGGCGGCGGCTGTAACATGGTGCCCCCGAAGTTTGGAGAGGGAGAGGAAGTTGGGCGAGGAGCACTCACTTGGCCGTGGCAACGGCCTGTATGCAAGTAGAAACGCTCAACAACTCTGTACACAGAGGTAATGCATATGGCAAGCAAGGCTTGACTGCGCGTGCGTGCATACCTGCCTTGTATCATTATTATCATATCGGCGAGCTGTGCTGCAATTCCTTTTAAGCCGCCTCTTTTTTTGTGTCTTGCAGCCGCTGGCCCTCAACGGTTGCACCCAAGGCATCTGAAGAAAGGGAGTAGAGGTTAACAGTTTTAGTAAGCACTTATCTTAAGAGTTCTGGCTCCGTTGAAGCTCGCGGCGGCCCTCGAACAAGGGCGACGGCATTCGTTACAGCTGCCAACGGCTGGGCACCTATTCGAATTCAAACACGCACAGCATCCGCATACAATGGAATTGTGACGTCTTCACCGCCAAATTCCTCCATGAAAAATATCTCTGCTTTGGCCGACAGTCCAAATAGTGCCGCCTTCGCTATGTAAGGCCAATGCATAATGTTTTGCTACTCTGAGGGTGAGGTTCGTTATCAAGGTGCCCCAGAAGAACTACAGTTGATAGTGGGATCATCTTTATTAGGAGGCACAATGGTAGCAATATACTTGCAACGCTGCCACTTTACCGGAGCGTATCGGGTATGTGGATATCTTCCGGTACGTGCTGCGATGCACGTTTATTCCCAGGTAGGAAGGGAGAAAGGCTATGGTATATTGGCAAAATATTTGGCTAGAAACGGGTGAGCTTTGGGCAGGGTGCTGAATTGAGAAACAGCTGTGTGCGATAGGCAGGAGTCCCGCGCCTAAGGGCCTCACCAACAATGATTCATTGGCCGGCTGTTCCCTGGAGACAGGCAGCCCGAAAGTGGCTGGGCTGCGGAGAGGGAATTTATCGGTGAGAAGCTCGGCGACCTCATGGAGTGCCTGCGCATCAGACAGAGCAGCAATGGGCCATTTTCTTGTTAAGAAAAGGCAAGGTTCAACCATCAACTAGTGCGTTTGGACATAACCCGGTGTTGGCAAAGAAAAAGGACGGAAGGTGACGTATGTGCGTCGAGTTCACCACTTAATAAAATCACGGTGAAACAGAAGTTTCCGATGCGCAGGATCGACGAAGTTCTCGATCGTTTGCAGGGCTGAGCAGTATATTCATCATTTGGTTTCGCTGAGGCGTTTTTGCATATCCCAATACATCCAGATGACAGGCACAAGACTGCGTTTCATACCCGTACACGGAAACTAGAGTATACATGTATGCTTTTTGGGCTCGTGAATGCACCTGTTAAACTGAAGCGACAGGTCAATCATGACTTTCTTGGGCCAATCAATGAAGGATGGATGATAATATACATGGATGATCTGCTTGTGTTCAGCCGCAATGTGCAAGAGCACTTACAGCATTTGCGGCGTGCCCTGCAACTGCTTCGCGAGAAGCAGTGGCTTGTAAAAGCACGGAAGTGTTCGTTTTTCATGCAAACAATCAGCTTCTTAGGTTTTCGTGTTTCTGCAGCAGGAGTTGAACCGGACCCAGCGAAGATAGAGGCGATTCGCACGTGGCCCCTACCTCTGTACACCAGGACGGACGTACAGAAGTTTCTCGGCCTCGCCTCCTACTATCGCAACTTCATTCCTGGATTCGCTTGTATTACTGCCCCTCTAACGGATCTACTTAAAAAGGGCATGCAGCGTGTTTGGACGGATAGTGAAGATGAAGCCGCAAGAAGCCTCATCCAACGCCGCACATTGTCCCCGGTGCTGGCGCTCCCTGATTTCGAAAAACCATTTTTCCTAACAACCGATGCCAGTAAAGCAGCAGTAGGGGTAATGCTTTCTCAGCAGGCTATAGACTCGAAAAAAACATCAAGTAATCGCCTGCTACTCACACCGCTTCACAGAAAGGGCGCCGAAGTATCCGGTACGTAAAAAGGAACTCTATTCGGTCTGGTGGGGGGTAAAAAGTGTCGGCATTACTTATACGGTAGGCATTTCATCATTCAGACTGATCATCAATCTCTAACGCATCTCACGAAGAGTTTTCAGGACTATGATAATGAAAGTGTTGTCAGGTGGCTGTGCCGGCTGGCGCAGTACGATTTCACTCTCAAGTATATCAAGGGTATCACCAATGTGGTCGCCGACGCCCTCTCACGACGTCCTGCAGGTCAGACACTGTGTTCTGCAACCACTCTTATATGCGAAGACTCTCGTTTTCTTTCTAAATTGCGTTCTTCTTACTCATTAGATTCTCATGCACCCGCAATTCTCGCTAAACTCAACAACGGACGACGGGTGAAGCACTACAGCATGGATGGCAATCTCTTGTGGTACCAGACGAAGCGTGGACTCCGTCGGTTATACATTTCTGCGTCGCTTCGCACAGCAGTTTCGAGAAAAATGCATGATCACGCTTTACCGGGCCATGGTGGAGTAAATACGACAGTATAACGAGTAGCAAGGACCTTTTGGTGGCCTAGGATGCGCCCCTCAGTGGAGGAATACGTCCTCACTTGCCCGGGGTGTCACCAGCATAAGCCGCGGAACACCCTCAAACCCGGCCTCCTTCAGAGTCTTCCGATCCCTGAACGGATCTGGACGGATATCTCAATGGATTTCGTAGTAGGTACATTCAGTAAAAGGCTGCGATAGTATCTACGTGGTTGTGGACAGACTCAGCAAGTATGCCCATTTTGTTCCCTGTTCAAGCTCGGTTACTGCTGAGGGCGTAGCGCGGCTATTCATTAATAAAGTGCGGAATCTCCACGGTTTCCCAAAAAGTATCATAACTGACAGAGATCCGAAGTTCGTCAGCGCATTCTGGCAAGAACTTATGGAACAACTCAACATAGACCACAACATGACCACCGCGAACCATCCGGAAGCAGACGGCCAAACGGAACGCACCAACCTCACGCTGGCTCAGTATTAACGGCTCTACACTCAGCAGAACCGAAAAAAATGGCTGGATTTCCTTCCTTGTGCAGAATGGGTTTATAATACAACGCTGCACTCTTCTACACGTTGCTCTCCGGCATCTCTCGTTTATGCCGAAACGCCGTTGGCTGACCCGGTCTTGGGCCTGGCGGTCGGCAGCCAGCCCCGTATAAATGCTACCTCAGACTTTCGCACACAGCTAGCAGCAGCGCGGGAATTTATGAGGATAAATTACGACAAACGACGTTCCAATATCACTTTCAACCCAGGCGACATGGTTCTTGTGGATTCGCACGCCCTCCGTAGCTCGCAGGCGGGCGAGCAACTGAGGAAGTTTGCCATGCGCTGGGTAGGACCGTTCGCAGTGCGTTCTCGTGTTAATGCACTGACTTATTGTATCGAGGGTCCTTGATCTTATCAAAGGACTACCGCGAGCTGCGGAAAAGCCAAATGCTTATAAGAAAAGAGTCCGTAAAAGCAGCGGACCTCCTTCCCCTAAGCTTAGGCAACCATAGCGCTGCCGCTCGGCTGCCTACGCATGGGGGGTTGGGGCATATGTTGCAGCGCACCTCGCTGCAACTCGTGCTGCACGGCAGCCCCATATCTAGGCGCATCCAAGCCCCCTTTTGGTGCAAGGACTAACTCAATAGGCAATTGTTTAACACATCCTTCTTCGTTGGCAGGTAGTTTACTCGCCAGTCTGTGTACACGTCTAAAGCGCACGTCTGAACGTCTCAACTGTTGGACCGTGCACGGAGTGCACAGCTCAACTGCACATAAGGCATGCTACACTTATATTGTGGATTTACCACCAAACTGGAGATGCCACCATACGATAAATGTTGGTCTTCTAAAGAAGTTCCGGGAATCCCCAAAATTTCCTCGTACTCTCCGCACTCAACAAAAGGAGCGTCACAGGGAGAGGGAGCAACTGGAGGAGACGGAGATTCTCAACACTCGTTTAACACCGCGCAGAGGTCAGGAAAAACGGGAATATTTAGTTCGGTGAGCAGGTGGAAAAGCATACAGAATAGGTCTCTGAGGATTAATCCCGCAAGTCTATACCTACGGACTATCTGCAGGCGCTCCTTCACAATCAGTCCTAAACCCTCTCGAGCCGACAGCGACTCGAGACGGGAGTCGTTGCGCGGGTGTTGTTCACGTAGAGCGCCCCCAGACGCTCCACGCCATTCCCATCCTTTTTTCCTTTTCTTTTTTTTTTCTATTCATCCCTCGTCAGGGCACACGAGGACGTGTGCCCTCTGCAGGGGAGGGGGCAGATTTAGCATGCCCTACGTCCAGTTGAGACGTGTATATCGGCTGGTGTGCAGACTACCTATTGACGGAGAAGGAATTGTTCAACAACTGCCTATTGAGTTAGTCCATGCAGCAGAAGGGGGCTTCGATGTGTCTTGATATGGGGCTGCCGGGCATCACGAGTTGCAGCCAGATGCGCTGCAGCACATGCCCGGCTGCCCCACCTACCCGTGCGTAGGCAGCCGAGCGGCATCGCTATTGTTGCATAAGCTCTGGGGAAGGCGGTAAGCTGCTTTTACGGACTCTTTTCTTATAAGTATACGGCTTTTTCACAGCTCACGGTTGTCCTCTGATAAGATCAGGGACTCTCATTACGGTAGCCGGTTTGGAATCTTTTGTTCAAATAAACATACCCAAGCACCCCTACTGGCGCATACGCTTCGATAGTAAGCAATTGGTAAACACTCCCTTCGGTCCTCGCATTCAGTCACCGCGCATATTAAAGTACATTTACCGACAGTAGACAGAACATGCTGCACACAGCCAGCTTCACAGAGTCAGTTGAGGTAGTAGGGAGACTTACAAGCGTAGGTGTACGCGAAAGACAATAAAAATGATAGTGAGCGTAGAGTAGGAAGGCATGCATTCAGTTTCTGCCACACGAGCTGAAAATCACATTAAAATGGAGCAATGTAGTAACACGCACCTCCCGCCGTGAAGGCCTGAATGAAGCAGACAATTTGCTTCGTATATTTTCGCCAGTCCGTATTCTTTCAGAGGGTAATTAAAACTCCTCACGACCCTTAAGTAGAAGGATGATTCGTCCCTTCAAACACAACACCAAGGTACCCACGGTACCCATGTGCGTACACACCTCCCACCCTTGGCCGCAGTGTGATGTTGCGTGGAGGCTGATTGGGCGCCACTCGCCTTAACGTGTCTATCAGTGAGTAACATATGGGCTGTTTTGCGCTTTTAAAATACAGTTAAGGCTAGAAATAGCCTTGGTGAGGCAGCCGCAGGCTACTGCTTCCGGGAGAACCAACAAACGCTCTGTAGCGTGCAGCTGCGCGCCGCCGCCGCGGACTGCTGCAGAGGTCTGCAGGATTAGGGAGGGTCCTTGCAACTTTTCCGTTCCATTTACTCCATTTATTGCAACTATTCCTGAGGAGAACACACGTTAGAGAAGGCGAGAGAAGACCCCGACGCGCAGTTTGACAGCGCCATCAAACTGCCGTCTCGAGCGGCCGCTGTTCTTTTTGATCGGGTGGCGGTGCGTAGCCCAATAGTCTACGCAGCGCCGGTTCTGATTTTTACCCCAAAAACAGAGACTTAGTAACTCCTGAAAGGGAGTTGTACTGCCGTGGGAAGCTCCCGCCCCCACTGGCTCCCCGTTCGTGCCCACACCTAATCTCGTGGCGTCCACGAACGAAGCGACCTTCAAGACAACTACGGTCGCTACAGCTGCGTATCACAAACCCTGACTATCTCTTCAGTTCCAGCAAAGAGGCATCCCGGTGCATAATGACTGAGGAAACGCCCAGCAGCGGAGGCCCGGCACCTGGAGGTGCAGGCGGTGCCCCCGCTGTCCCAGCAGGCAACAAGAAGGCAGATGCGAATGCAGCGGCAAATCAGCCTCCCAAGAAGAAGAGATCCCCCAACAGGCTTGTAGTAGAGGAGGCCATCAACGACGACAACTCTGTGGTCGCTCTGAACCCATCGCGTATGGAAACCCTGCAGATATTCAGGGGCGACACAGTGCTTCTTCGCGGAAAGATGCGGCACGATACGGTGTGTGTCGTCCTGGCCGATCAGGATCTTGACGAGGGCAAGATTAGACTTAACAAGGTCGTGAGGAAAAATCTCCGCGTTCGTCTTGGAGGTGCGGTTTATCTACTTTCACCCCACACATTTGTTTGCTGTTGCTCATTCTCTGATTACAGTGCAGATGTCTCACTTTCCATACACGGCTTCCAGGGTTCCTCGTTGCTTGCCTCTCTGAGCCGTGTTTTTTGTGCATATCTTTGTGGGGCGTGATGCAGATATTGGCCACGTGAGCGCATGCGCGGACTGTCCATATGGGAAGCGAATTCACGTCTTGCCACTTGACGATACGATCGAGGGGATAACGGGTGGGCGCGCCATTCTGCGTGTTAACTGAGCTTTCTTGTCAGCAACTTGCGTGCAAGCGTGTATGAGAATTGTATGCATACTGAAGCAAGTGCTTCGGGGAAGTGGCGCGGGGAGGTTGCGTTCAGGCAATTTGTTTGAGATCTACCTCAAGCCATACTTCATGGAGGCCTACAGACCCGTGCGCAAGAACGACTTATTTCTTGTCCGCGGCGGCTTCCGACCGGTTGAGTTTAAGGTATGTGTTTGACACTCCTGCCAAGTCATTGCTGCGTTGGCGAGCGGTTGCCTCGGTGGGGCTGTGCGTCTGCCTTAGATGATTAGTTGCTTAAACTACCAATTTACCAGACGGTTCATTTGGACATGCAGCAGAGTTTGACTGTGGTCTTGATAATAGACGGGATATCCCCGTGGGACCGGGTGGCTTTGGAGTTGAGTTCGAGTTTGTACTTGCGCTTGATGACACTGTGGTGCACGGAATATGCACTCTTCTGGTGCGTATTGGATTGGCGGGAAATGGTTAAATTGGTTACTCTACAGAAATGCCTGCGCACCACCGCAGGTTGTGGGGGTGGACCCAGGAGAATTTTGCATCGTGGCACCGGACACTGTTATCCACTGCGAGGGCGAGCCTGTGAAACGGGAAGAGGAGGAGCGGCTGGACGAGATCGGCTATGAAGATATTGGTGGGTATTTCTCCCTCTTATCGCGGCGCAGTACCCTTACTTTGGCCCTAACTTGGCTGTGGATGCACCTGATCAGCCTCTTGCGGTGATGGAGACGCCCGCGCGGCGGCCTCGGCGATAGTGCCGTTGTACAGCAGATACAGACAGATGCTTTGGAACGCAGCTGAGTAGGGAGGCAGGCAGCCTGGGTTTTTTGTTGCTGGCCTCCCGTCTTTGCAAGGGAGTTGGACCCTCGTCCGCAGGTGGGCATCGCATATGTTTCAGGAGGATGCCGCAAGCAAATGGCACAGATCCGCGAGATGATTGAACTGCCGTTGCGGCACCCAACCCTTTTCAAGACACTGGGAGTTAAACCCCCACGTGGCGTTCTGCTGTATGGCCCTCCAGGTGGGTTGGTTAGCAGAGAGGATGTTCGTGGTGCAGCAATAACGATTAGATTGCTTGTGCAGTCGCAGTCATTCTGCTGCCTGTGAATACTGTATTTATGTTCCTGAGAGTGCCTGTCCAAGGCAGGCTTTCGAGCCTTCGCGCAGACGTTGCAGGTGTTTAAAGTGAGCTGACGGATGGGGCAGCAGTGGCTCACAGCGCGACAGGGGATGGCTTGTCTGTCGCAGGCAGCGGGAAAACACTCATTGCGAAGGCAGTGGCAAACGAGACTGGAGCATTCTTCTTCCTTATAAATGGCCCCGAAGTCATGAGTAAAATGGCGGGTGGGTTGTTATTTGCGCGTGAACAGTAACTGCTTACTGTTCACGTATGGTTGTTAGCTTTGTAGGGACTCACTGTCCCGTTCACTGTAAGCCGGTTCAACAGTCGACCATACATTCGTGGGTATGTTCCTCGCTGGGTTCCTTGGTGTTTCTGGTGGTAGGAGAAACTCAGATTGAGGCGGTGGCCTTTATTTGCAGACGGGTTCCTATGGTGTGCCCTGATGCAGGGGAGGCGGAAGCGAATTTGCGTCGAGCATTTGAAGAGGCTGAGAAGAACGCCCCTGCAATTATCTTCATCGACGAAATTGATTCCATTGCACCCAAGAGAGAGAAGACAAACGGGGAGGTGGAGCGGCGAGTTGTCTCGCAATTGTTGACCCTGATGGATGGCCTGAAGGGAAGAGGCCAAGTTGTTGTTATCGGTGCGTGCCTCACAAACACGGCTTTTTAAGAGCACTTGCGAATTGATGCGAACTTTCGATCGAGGCACTCGGTTTTTGTTGGAAAAGCAGCATTGACCGACAGGAGCGGCATGCTCACAGGCAGGCAGTGGTCCAGGGCTTGGGGGCGCTGCGGCGTGGGTGCATTTTATTTACGCCAAGGACGTGTACATAGCAGTTTGAGAGACTGTGCTGCTGCTGAGAGCTTATGTTGCGCCTGCGCAGGCGCCACGAACCGACAGAATTCCATTGATCCCGCTCTACGGCGCTTCGGTCGTTTTGATCGTGAAATTGACATCGGTGTGCCAGATGACAACGGACGACTCGAAATCCTTCGTATCCATACCCGCAACATGAAGCTTGGCCCTGACGTCCGCCTGGAGGAACTAGCGTCGAGCACACACGGGTTTGTGGTGCGTACTAGCTAGCAGGTTGTGCCACGATGCGCTCCGTGCATGCTGTGTGTTCTTGCTTATTATCTTCCCTGCCCATTTGCATTCATCTCTGTCTGAACACGATGGCTATCCGCAGGGCGCTGACTTGGCGCAGCTTTGCACTGAGGCTGCGCTGTCGTGCATTCGAGAGAAGATGGATTTGATTGACCTGGAAGATGACACCATTGATGCTCAGGTAACGATTCTTTGCCAGCTCTGTACATTTCCAGCTAATTGGCTGTGCTGGCTTTGCACTGCAGCTGTCGCAAAAAGTTCCCGTACAGTTGCAGCACCCTATGAAGTTCGTCAAAAAGCCATTGATATGCATGCCAGTCGTTGGCTTTTGCATTTTTGCCTCTGCTTTATTCTGTGAAGGTGCTGAGCTCTATGGCGGTCACGCAAGAGCACTTTTCGTCAGCATTGCAGAGCTGCAACCCATCTTCGCTGAGAGAAACAGTTGTGGAAGTCCCCAACGTCAAGTGGGATGACATTGGTGAGGGTCTAGTGCCGTGATTAGGGCTGATGGTATATCGTGTAAGTCTCGAGGTTTAGGGTGGCGGATGGTAGACATGCTGTTACATACGGGTACTTGTTCTGGTGTGTGGCGTTTTGCAGGTGGTCTCGAGGAGGTCAAGAGGAATTTACAAGAGATGATTCTGTATCCGATTGACCACCCGGAGAAGTTCGAGAAGTTTGGTATGAGCCCAAGTCGCGGTGTACTCTTTTATGGACCTCCAGGCAAGGCTGAAGGCCAAGCAGCATATGTACAGTGTTACAGCTGTTTCACGTTCATGCATGCAGTTTTGCGCGTGTATCTGTGTACTTCAGTATGTATATGCATGTTAAGGGATTCATTCATATACTTAACGAGATATTGGCGCGCAAATCGTTGCACATGTTTGTATGGAGGCGCTGCATGCTTCCGTTAGTGTCGGGGTCCACCCCTTGTACAGCGCGCGTACGTTTAAATATGCAGGTGTGCGTGTGTGGTTATACTGTTTGGGGTGCAGTGGGTGTATATTTGCGAACATATTGACGGGCTGACCATATGGTGCGCAGAGGGAAGCCCCATATGTTGATCTTGCGATCACTTCAGGGTGTGGCAAGACATTGTTAGCGAAGGCGGTGGCCTCTGAGTGCTCGGCAAACTTTATTTCAATTAAAGGCCCCGAGTTGTTGACGATGTGGTTTGGCGAATCCGAGGCGAACGTCAGAGAGGTGTTTGACAAGGCAAGTTAGGTTCTTGCGAGTTCTTACAACATTGCAGAGAGGGCCTAAGAACTGCCTAGGAGTTTTCAGTTTGCTCTCACAGTTGCCAAGGAGCATCCACCCCTACATGAAGAGTTTGGTGTGCCCAGGCGAGAGCGGCGAGCCCCTGTGTTCTCTTCTTCGACGAGCTCGATTCTATTGGCACGCAGCGTGGCAACAATTTGGGGGATGCGGGTGGCGCCGGTAAGTAGGAGACAAGCGTGCTATTCAGAAGTTTTTAGTCATGGTGTTCAGTGAGGCAAGTGTATTCTGTGGGTGTGTGCGCAACCACGTTTGTGAGGCGGGGGAGGGGGCGGGAACTCTGCGTGCGCACAGGTGACAGAGTTATGAATCAGCTGCTGACGGAAATAGATGGAGTGGGGCCTATGAAGAACCTGTTCTTTGTGGGGGCCACTAATAGGCCTGAGCTCCTCGATGAGGCTCTTCTTAGGCCAGGACGCCTCGACCAGCTTATATACATACCCCTTCCTGATCTGCCTGCGCGTGTCAGCATTTTGCAAGTGAGTTCCATCCCAATAGTGGGAAACTAGTTTTGCTAGGTGTAGGTCCCTATCTGGACTGCGACGTAAGCGGAGTACAACGAAGGCTGTGGCGGTCTGTGTTGGCTGCAGGCAACCTTGAGGAAAGCACCTGTGGCCGCCGACGTGCCCATTCCTTTCCTTGCACATAAAACTGCGGGATTTTCAGGGGCAGACATCGCGGAAATGTGTCAACGCGCTGCCAAGGCTGCCATTCGTGATGTGAGGCTTAAGTCAAAAGAGTGTTTGCGCCTAGGAATGACGTAGCAGGGCTTTTTGTAGGCAGACTGTCTGTGGGGGTGCAGTCCATGCATTTCCGGCAGAATAACCAAAGGCAAGTGGGCCTGATTGCTTGTGTCCATAGGCGATTGCCGCCGAGGAGCTTGCCCGGGCTGCGGGCACTGACGGAATGGATGAAGATGAGTCGAATGTGAAGTATGAAATCACGCGCAAACACTTTGAGGAAGGTCTTGCTGGTGAGATGTTGAGCAGCAGCAGAGGTGTATCAGTGACCGTGCATGTGGTGTGCGTATTTTTACTTTGAGGAAAAAGCTACAAGCGGCTAAAATGTTGAATAGTAAATAAAGTACAGAGGCTTTGCGCTACAACGTCACTTTTAGCTCAACGAGAGGTGTTACTTGCCTGTGTATGCATGCAGGTGCGCGAAGAAGTGTATCACAGACGGACTTGTCCAAGTATGACTCATTCAGAATGAAGTTCGACCCCATATACAAAAGCCAGGCGGCAGGGGGCGATGGAACAATCGTTGTTGACTGGCCCGACACAGATGGCGCAGCGACAGACTTGGTGAGGCTCATGTTGAATGACCATTGTCACATTTGGTAGGAGCGTTTTGTTGTAGGTTCAGGCTTCGGAAAAAGCGAATGGCTGCGTTTCGAGAACACAGACCTGGGCTCGCTTCTTTGAAACCTTGCTGGCTCCATGCACTTCTGCTTTCCAAGCATATTTGGATGTTTGGTTATGTAGCGCGGGGACGCGTGTGTATTTATATAATTGAGTATACAATAGTGAAATGTCACTGTATGAATAATACGCCGATGCATTTTAAGTTTGGTAGTAGCAAGACGCGTTGTGGCGTTCAGTGGAGCGCCTCCCCATTGGCAGTGTTCTGACTGGATTCAGAGGTGGTTTTTGTGGTTTGCATCGAAATATAATCGTTTCTCCATGTCAGGATTTCACTTTTCGTGTGCAAGCCAATTAGATACGTTGTTTGTAGGGTCGGGTGGAGGAAGGCGACGATGACGACCTGTACTCGTAGTACGACGCCCTGCTTGCATTTCACGCGAAGAGATGCCTACTTGTACTGAAAGCAAACTCGGCCACGAAGAGCGACTGTGCACAAAGCTCCCGTGTGCGAACATTGAGTGCGAGCATTGTTGACCTGTCTGCACTGGGATGAGAGGGAAGGTATTGAGGAAAGAAGGCAGGGGAATACAGGCACAAACTTTATTGCATCGTTGGAGTTGTAAGCAATTTAATGCATGGAGGGTGTGCGCAGTCGACAGACGCGCCACATTCCCGCGTTTCCCTTAGACAAGGGCAGCGCCACCCACCCCTAGCAACAGCAGCTGGTAGCCGCTGCTACTTGTTCCACGTGGAAAAAGTAAAACTTATTATTTCTGCTGAGGGCGTCGTACATAGAGGCGGGCATAAAGCTGCTTTGTGGGAAGGTTTTAGCTTTGCTTCGCTTGTGTTCGATTCCCCATGCAGCATATCAACTGCTTGATTCCCTCCTAATATCCACTTTTCCCCCAGCCTCCGTTGTGCAATTATTTAGACATCTAGCATATTACTAGGTAACCTCTGTGCTCTAGCCACTTGAAACTATGTGTGCTCCTACGGTGTTTGGACGGCGCCCGCCCTTGTGAATAGCGCATGGTAGCCTATTCATATCAAAAAGTTCAACAAGCTGCGTTATGTATATGCAAAGTGGTTTGGTTGCCATCCTAGCTCGCGCTCAGCGGCAGGGTGCAAAATGGTCGTTTCGTCTTCGCCATTCACTATGCAGCAGCATTTGTTAAGTGCCATTCTTCGGTAAAGGACCTCCGCTTTGGCGCCCAAGGTGGCTTCCAATAGGGCCCCAACCAGAACCAGCGGCCTGACCGCCCGCGCATCTGCAAGAGGAACGCAGATGTGCAATCATTTGACGAACTGAATTCGCAGTACGGCATTTAATGCAGTAAACGCATTTGAATTGCACTGGAATTAGCAAAAGACAATACTTATTACATATGCAATAGAAGGATGGTTATAAATAGTAAATTCTTCTATAGGGATGTGGAGTTCATCCAACTACTGCATGCTGAGGGTGTCGGGCTTCTCGCAGCCTTTCAGTCGTCAGTAGCGTCTCACCATCCGTGGCTTTCCTCCGCGCCGAGCCTTCGTGTGAGGGAACTTCACGGGGTAAAATTCGTGCGCATTCACCTGCGTAGCAGGTCCAGACAAGCAACAGCAAACGGGCTCGGACAGTTACGTGTATACACGTATTCCTGTCACAATATGTAGTGCGCTGGGCGTGCATACATGCACAATAGACGTGAGTACGTATGACAAGCCAGCCGCAAGGGAGCATCACCATAAATATACGATGGTATGGTGGCCGTGCAGGCAGACAGAACAGGCACGATGCGCAAAATGAACGTTTTGCCTTTACGTTCAGACGTGCTGGCTGCGGTATTGGAAGCAATACAAAGGATTCGCAATGAGTCTCACCGCTACGTCAAAACGTCCAATCGTTTCTTGCACCCTCCGATCATCAGGCCCTTGAAACACAAAACAAACTTCTGTAACTCATTCACTTAAGGTTTCCCTTGATTTTCCCCGTCGTTTAAACGGCAGCGTCTAGCTCAAGCAGCAATGCGGCCTTTTGCCGATTTTCTATGGGGCGTTCAAAATGTAGAAACGACACTACCACTACTGGCAGCTGCTACATACCTAATGCAGTGTACATACAAGTGAGCAGAGTGCGCCCAGCACTTGGTGCCCGCGGCTCAAACACAACGCTGAAAGGATGGACGCCTTGCTTTTTGTTTCTTTCTTTGTCGCCCAGTGTCTGCGGCTTGTCCCGCGTAGCTGCCGCCCCAGTAGCTGCTTCTGCTGTCTTCTTTTGGCACCCCGCGACATTTATTTCCATGTAATTACACTTCGCTGAGTCCTCCAACCATTCCACGTGGGCCCTCATCGCCAGTTCCAAGCCAAGCGCCTCACCCTTGTCTAAGAACAGACGGGCAGCTAGGCAACGACGGGTTCTGGCCAGCCATTCAGCTAGCCTCCACAGTTCAACCTTCAAACATTCCTCAGGAAATGATGCGTCCGTTGCTTCTATTGTTGCTGTCCTCGGTGTTCCTGCTCCTGCTTTTGTTGCTGGTATGATTCGCGGCAGCTGAAGAGGTTGCGCTCCTCGCGCTTTGGTGAACAAGCTTTTGTTTAGAACTGAAACGAACCCAAGCCCATGCCAGCAGCGCTCAAAAAGCAATAATAGGGAGAACAGAAATCCAATGCACAAACACGCTGCCATCTTTACCCTAAACAGGAACAACGTTAACAGCTACGGCAGATGCATCTCCGCGTGACAGGTGTTCCTGTACCCGATATGCGTGCGCTCATGAAGTGCATGCCAAGCAAAGCAAGACTGGAACCAAGAAAGCCACTGAAGATGAAGGATTTCTACCACAAAAGGTACTTAATGCGCCACTGGACTCTCACTCACGGCACTGGTTATAAAGCGACAAACGGCGAATTACGGGGCAATCATCGGGGGCCCACTGCGGCTCTTCGCGACCACATATTTTCTCAAGAGTCGCCCGAACACCAGAATGCAGAGGCGGCGCATCTTTCTGCTGTTCATTCGTTCCCGAGCGCCTCTTGCTCTGCATAGCCCATGAAAGCAGCTCGTGCAATGCCTGCAAATCCTGAGTATGCGGTTCAAAGTATCACAAGGATAGAGTATTCCCGATGGAAACAGATGCCGCCTTCTTTTCCAGCCCGCGTCTTCTATTGCCTCCTAGGTCATTTCTACAAGCACTCGCTGGCGGGCAGCGCCTAACAACAGCTAACGCTGCAGCTACACTCACAGGGGTGTTAACCTCCGGGACGTCGAACAGTGCAATTGTGGCTAGAGCGGTCAGCTGGGATGTGCGCTCATCTGAGTCTAGTAGGTAGCCGGGAGAGGATGTCTGATATCTTCCGTTGCTATGTGACCCCCAAGGCGACTGAAGGGCTGATCCCTTCCTGAAGTTCCTCATGACAAGACCCCCCGGGGGTGCCGATTGCTGCTTGCTGAGTTCAACGTTTTCAGCGGACAGCAGCAGGTCCTCTTTCAGCTTATGCAACAGTGTCTGCGACAGACCGAGTGCACATACATTCGATTCACACACTCAACAGACCTCCCAAAGGAGTGGCACAACTCAACAGGCTGCAAAGATGAAAGGAGTCTCGGCTGTGCATTGCACTATGCACTAAGCGGTGATGCGCCAGCAGGCCACTGGCGGCATATGGCAGCTGAACGCACCTCAATTTCATTCAAGTCCATGGAGTTTCGCCTTCGAACCGCCGACTCCACTGCCAACACACATGCATGTAGCCTCACTCACATGGAATAATAACGTAACGCCACAAACAGCGACACGGGTAGCAGGAAAGTAGCATCAGCAAGTCCCAAAGAGGGCTATGCGACAGCTTCATAAACATACAAGTGCATTCGTTGTGGTGCTGCACACGCCATAAGATAGTGCATGCAACAAAAGGAAATTTATCAGCGGCTTTCTCCAGTCGCCACTGCGTTCAATTTACGATCGGTACGCCAGGGGCATGAAGAGGCACGTACGTCGATCCAGCAGGCAGGCGCGAGGAGACGGCTGCAGTGCATTGCAAGCACATCAAAACTGAACAGAACATAATGTGGGGAGCAAACTAACAAAACAGACTAGCAGTAAGATAAACAGAGAAGAAAATACCAATTTAATACACCGTTGATGGGTCTGTCCTACAGAAAACCAATGGCGGTGGTAAACTGCCTCAGATGCGCAGTTTACTCCGAGCGGAAGCGTACAGTTTGTTCCCCATTTTCAGAAGCTGTAGAGACAGCGGACGAAACAGCTGCTATAAACGCCTCCTGACGTGCATGAGAGGCCCCGGCAGGCAGTTCTGTTGCAAGAGGCAGACAAAACAAAGGGCAACTTCAGATCAGCCCCATTTTACAGGCTCACCAACACATTTAAGATGATGCTGAAAATTATATGCATGCTTCAGTTCATAAGCAAACAAAGACCGACTACCGACAAGCCTTGCCCTAGCTCTTTCCCCCATTACAGTGCCCGTGCACGCTATCGTCTGCTCTCGCTATAAGGGCTATTGTTATCATGGTTATGCGGCTTCACTTCCGAGGGAGATGGGGAAGAAGAAAACTGGCTGCCTTCGCTGTCAGAAGTGTCAGTGCACTCGAAAATCACCTCACCGCAAAGAACGCGGCCGTTAGCCATTAGCAAGCAATGGGGCAGCGCAGCGACACCAAATACGCGCAGCAAGACAGGGGCGTCTTCGCTGTTGAGGACTGCGAACTCTGCAACAGCAGCTTTGTCTCCCTTGCCTTCGGAATTTGTGGAAAGGAAGAGAGCAGACAAACGAGCCGACAGCCACTGCTGCAGAGCGCGAGAGGCCTCACTCCACCTGCAAGCACAGACAAACAAGTGGTACAAGAATGCAGCCTTGTCTACGAAAATGGCAAGAATGAAGCAGCATACGCTTTTCTTTGGGTCTATGGAGCATTCTGGCAGAGACGCGATGGTACAGGCATGCGGTAGACAGGAAAAAAAGACACAGGCAACGGAGAAAGCAGATAATACAAGTGGCCGGCGGGAAGTCAATAACACAAAAGATGAGCCAAGACTAATAAACGAAGGAGAAATCGACGACATCCAATTAAATGTACATACAGCTGAAAGGGTACGTGAGCATATGAACTGCGACAGCCGGTGCGAGGAGCAAAGCAGCATGCCATGTATGTACTTACTGCGCCGAAAATAGCACTACCGACACTCCAGGGATAGACCATCCCTCCCGTCTGACAGCGGCGATCGCCCTCTGTTCTACTGTCTGCACATCCGCTGAGGTGCAGTCTCCCTTAGCGGCAGCGACAATTCGGCTAAATGAAACGCCCTGTCGTGCCTTCGCTCGCGCTAGATTCGGCAGCCAGTGGCTGCTGTTGTCAGTCACTCGCGTGAAAGGAAATTCTGGAAACAATGCAGCTGATGCATTGCTCCCATTCTCTCCTCCGCCGCTACTGCTGCATCTGTGATTACTGCTGCTGGTGCCTCCAGCAGCACCTGTAACAGAGGAGTTGAAGCAACAAGACGCTCTAATACATGCTGCTGGGGACCCCGCGGTCAAGCATTGCACGTTTCGCTGCCATAAGCTCATACGTTGTATCTTAGGTGTGCACGCGCGTAACATGCAATATTGGCTGCACAAGGGCAGAAGCGTTTGCGCCTGACGCACAGAAGGCACAGTCTGGTCCTTCAAAGAGGGAAACCAACAACTCCGTTGCCTCCGAAGTGTAGCAGCAGCCGCTGCGCGTAGCAGGTGGCCCTGCATGTTTGAAGGGACGGGGCGGAAAGCGTCAAGTCAATGTCGAGCGTAAAACAGCCGCGTAATTGTGGCCTGGCATGGCTAAAACAAACATATGGGAGGCTCTAACTAGCGAATTACCACCTCTTGCGCCGATTGCTGCAACTGCTGCTACTGTTGGAGGCGCACACAACGGGAATGGGGAACAGCTGAGCTGGATGGTGACGACTTATGTTGAGACAGAACGCAGGAACCATGTCCTTATTTGCTGCAAAGAAGAAAGGAACAGAAGCATGAACAACCGCCCGACGGGCTTGTTACGACAGGAGCTCCAAGAGCCTCCAGTGTGCCGCGCTTTGCACTATGCCACTTCAAATGGCTGCATTAAATGGTGATAAATTCGAAATTCTTGTGTAGGAAGTACATGGTAACGTGTTCTGCAGTTATGTTCTCCCCGGAAGCCGCCCTGCCCACAGGCCGAGATCCATTTAAAGAGCTGCCGTTCGGTGTCTTGAGAGCTTGCATGGCGACGGTGAGAGGTAAGTGAGCTCCTGAAGAAAGAATTAATGCGTTTGCCTCAATATGAGTGCATTTACTGGACTTCTTGCCCTTGTAATTACATGCCAGCCCCTGAGGTTCGATCTCAGCCCCATGATAAGAATTTCTTCCCTGGCTGCGGTATCAGCGCGTCTTCTGTGCAGTGTATGTGAAAATGCAGCTCATCCGTTGTTTCATTCCAGCCTGTAGTGCGTTTATACCTTATCTGAAGTTTCAGCTACCTCAAAGGCGCCTCTTCACCGCGCACACGGCCATTAGCCGTGGATCTTCTCAGCTTCCCTCCAGTTGCAGAGAACACCTTCATAGCAAAATGGCTCCTCAGCCTGCTTCGTACGACCGCGACAATGTCTTCGCGAAGATACTCGACGGCCGTCTTCCATCCTACAAGGTCCGTCGATGATGCTGTAATGTACCTACGTTCAATCTGCAGGCATTGGTGGCGGAGTCTGCACACTCATAACAGTGAGAAAACAGCAGCAGTTGCAGTTACCACCTCCTTGAACCTTTTGAGCACCGTCAGTCCGCTGCAGAATTCAACTGAACTCCAACGAGGAAAAGCTGCAAATGGGGGGCACTCAGCATAAGCCACGGGAAACATCTCCGACATGCCGAAAATACGGGTTTCTGTTGCCTCGTTAGAAATGTGTCCATCTTTATATCCACATTTCACAGGAGTCTGCCAGTTGTACCAATTATGCACAGTTGCATATATCTCAGCGCACACTCCGTGTATAGTCCATCATCTGTTTGAACGAGCAGCACATTTCCAGGCCCCCACAAAAGTAACGAGGCACACATGAATACGTTTGTATTCATGTGTGCCTCGTTACTTTCCTATAGGCTCGTTACTATGCATATGTGTATGATTTTTCATCTGTACGTTCGTCTCCTGCATGTAAATTTCTGGTTGCTCCAGCCCGATATAGTGTAAATGAATACAATCTGTATTTGTAATTAACTCAAAGACGCATGCGTTTAAAGGCATTGCATTCATGCTTACTTATAAACAGTAAACAAGATTTAAGTGCGCACTTTCTATTAGTCTGGGCTTCTTTTTGTATGTGCGGGTTCGTATCAGATATTTGAGACAGAACACTGCGTGGCTATTTTGGATGCCTTTCCGACTGCTCCTGGCCACTCCCTGTTGATATCGAAGGCGCCAGTTGCGACAGTAATGGAATTAAGTGAAAAGCAGGCGGCGGACGTTTTAAAGGAATTGCCTCGGCTTTGCCGCGCAGTGCAGCAGGTGTGCATACACCTTGGAAGACGTTGTTAAAGCCTTTGTGTGCAACTGTTTATAGCGCGCCCCAGCTTCGCAATTCAAATCCACAAAATAAACAGTTATTTTTTTTAGTTTGTACATCTCATTTAATTCATTCCTCTTGATTTTCTGTGGTGTTCAGGCAACGAAATGCGACGGTGTTAATGTTCTACACAACGGAGGACCGGCAGCAGGCCAAATTGTACATCATTTGCATTTCCATGTTTTGCCGCGTTTCGGAGGTGACGGTCTCTTCTCACAGCCACAAAGCGCGAAGTCAATGATTACAGCAGAGGAGGCGACAGCTGTCTTAGAGAAGATAAAGGCGAATCTTTAAATTGGTAGCCCAGAATCGCTAAATCCAGAGACAGACACAACTGCACCATAATACAACGCAAGCTGTTATCAAACCACAGAGTGACCAAGGGGTCTATAGAAGGCAGCGAACTGCTTAATGTCCAACGAAAGGTCTCCCTTAACAACTTTATCCGGGCATAAATGCATGCGTGCATCCGTTTAAGTTTCTTTGTCACGTATGCCGCTCTTCCGTAGTGGTGCTGCATAAAGTTGTAACTGTCAAGATGGACACGGGAAACCAGTTGCTTCACATAAAAATAGGGAATTTATGTAGCCCTCTGTAGGAGGTTTCAAGAACAGGTATACCCGGGCTGGCTGAGAATTGCTGTAACTTGCAAAGTTCAAAATGAGCGTGCAAGTAGAAATATTTTCGTTCGTCCACACGACAAGTAGTCTCCCTGGAGTTAGGGTTCACATTGCAGGTGAGATAAGGACGCGTTGACAAGAGTATACACATGCATGTATGGTCGCCCGTCCAACAGGTTTTGGGGCCTGCCGCTGTGAATGGAGCATCTAGCGAAGCAAGCGTGCTATCTGGAAGTAAGAAGCATACACTTCATGCGTGAAACTACAACTTACCGTTGCAATGAAGGAGGCTGAAACAACGAAGAGCTAAACGCATTCCGGGGTTGAAGTGCGAATACTGCGTTTATTAAAACGCCCGGGCAGAGCTCGGGGAAATAAAAGAATGGAGTAGCAGGTGACGGTGTCCGTCTGTCTACATGGCAGACAATATATACAGCGCGGGGAGCCTGTCAGCGAGCAGCTGAACAAATGCTTCAGCCAATGGATGCACAGACGCATCTAAAGAACAAATGCATGTTTCCTGCTACAATACGATTGGCCGTTCTGCCCTTCTTAAGCAGGCGAGCTGCCTTGCACGCCAGCTGCGGCACAAGCAGCTGTCATGAAGAAAGGACGAGGTGCAGGCCAGTGCTTGCACGGGAGCACATGCGTGCATATACGCATATGCATGGAAGGCAACACCTACAAGTATGTGCTTTCTTAGAGTAGGTTCATGAAGTCGTCGAAAGTCCACAAGCCATTTGCATTTGGCTGCGTGGCCTTTAGCTCGCGGACGACCTGTACGTACACCGGGGCAGTGGCTGCAGTGACGCCTTCTAGTTGCAGTATATATGCCGCACCAGCGGGAACTTCAAAAGTATTTCCGTGTTCATCAACGCCGGAGACCAACTCTGTCTCATCGAGCACCGACCCGGGCGGTAAGGTAGCACCAGCAGCACGTGCGGCAGCGATGTCATTCAAGAGAGTCGCTACTGCTGCGTCTGCCCGCTTCTTCTGAGCCTCATAAACACCTTTTAAGTCCGATTTCGAATCAAAGTGCAAAATAGTTAACAAGTCGTTGGCAGACACAAAGCCGTCTACGTTGCGATCCAGCAGCCGAAATGCAACGCTGCGCGAAAACAAGGCGAAGGCAAATGACTG
Organism: Eimeria zaria; assembly: GCA_904066265.1. NCBI lineage: Eukaryota > Apicomplexa > Conoidasida > Eucoccidiorida > Eimeriidae > Eimeria > Eimeria zaria. Next base: position 1,455 of record CAJFCY010000006.1, on the reverse strand, counting down.
CAGCTAACTAGGATAGGTGAAATGAAGACAGAAGACAAAGGAATGTGAATACATGAGAACTGTCGAATGGCATTGAACAAGAGACGAGGAATATACATAAAGAAACAGACAAGGAAGAAGTAGAAGCGCAAACACATCAAACGAATGAAGCTGCGGGCGTCAGCTGCGGGCGTCGAAGGCGATAGAACGTTCAAATTCAAGTGTTAGGCCTAGGTTGGTACGGATTTATAGCCGTTTTACAGGCAAGAAGGGGATTCCCTCGACTTGTACGTATAACAACAAGCGCTGATACACTGTTCATCGACAGTAAACACCTCTATGTGTGAAAAAACAAGCCTTATGTGCAACACAGGCGAGCAATGTGGTTTCCACGCAGGAGAGCAGGAGTTGAATTGCTGTGTTAAAGATGTTTAACCTGAACAAAGAAGCAGTGAAATGCACTTGTCTCCGCATTGTGTACAACTATAAACAAATGCTTACCTGCAAGTGGGCGTTCTTTTGAGAAAATCTAAACGAGTCATTGAGGCGGCCAGGAATTCGTCAAACTCAACCAACCCGCTCCCATCAGTGTCGAGGCACACCAAGGCCTCCTCCATCAAACACGACGGACCCTCCGTTCTTCCTGTTGCATCAGCTGCTGATGCTGCTGTTCCTGCTGCTGCTGCTGCTGCCCCTACCTGCCTCTGTCCTTCGGCCTCTTCTGGTGCTACGTTTCTTGACTGGCACCCCGAAGCCAAGCGCGTTTCAGCAGAAACAGGCTTCCAGCTGCTGCCGCTACTCAAAGCAACAGCTGGTGCCTTAAACGCGTTGTCTAGCACTTCACAAAAAGGCAGCAATTCAGACAACTGCGGCCCCTCCCCTGCCGACAAGCCAGCGAACGCCAATATCGTCTGCAGAGGCGACACTGGCAAAGTACTGCCCTTGCAGCTGCCGCTGCCGCTGTTGCCATTGGTATCGGTTCTACTGCTTCTGAGCGAAGTGTTGCTGCAGGAGTTCAGCGATGTGACGCCAGGGGTCAGCTCCATGGTGTCGCTATTGTCTAAATCTCCATCTCTAAGGAAAGACTCCAGTCGGAAGAAATCGCGAACGACTTTCAGACTGTCGAGCAAACACTGCCCTGAATAAATAACAGTAGTAGAAACATTACGTACGCAAAATAGTTATTTTAACTAACATATGGCACACAAGCAACCCCCTCTATCGGCCGAAGACCCAATTATACACTGATGTCTGTTGCTTGTTCCCGCCCGCATCTGTTTATGTTTCAAGCTACGCACTCCGCAGCCTAGCTCCACAGGTGAATGTAACAATTTACTGAGAATTAACAAGAGATGCTCGGCCTATGGCGGGAAGGCATATCTACCAGATGCTTCGTTTTCTGAGTGTTTGTTTGGGGGGGCTTGTTGAGTAGTGCAATGGTCAACATACACTATATACATATACATATACATACAT
>CAJFCY010000005.1:0-97200 GCA_904066265.1 Eimeria zaria | reverse complement strand
GGATTATGATTATTTGACAAATTCACCACAAAATCGTTCGTAGACTATGAGCCTCAAGCCTTTGTGCAGGCACTATCCACGAAAGCACCATCGCATTCGTGTGGCACTACCTTGTAGTGGCAAAGGTGAGAAATATGTTAGTTATGGAAGTTTAGTTATGCCTGAGAAATTGCGGCGCACGGGATTTTAGTTAACGTATAGATATTTACAGCTTCGGCTCTCTATAAGTTGAGTACTTGCAGCTTGAGAGTGGCTGACACAGTCTCCACGTAAGGGCCTCTATTGTGAACCTAAGCAGACTATAGGGGTTTGTAAAGGGAACAGACAAGTAATCAGTTAAGTCTGATATAGTAATTCCGTTCTTCAAGGGGCCTTTGGAACATATTTCACCTCTTTCATTTAAAGCAAGTGTAGCACTGGGCACTCGCTCATCAGCAGCATTCCATATCTCCAGCAGCTCTTCCACGGTTCCAGTCTCCGGTGAGCCCATCGTGTGAGCTGATTTGGAACAATGCCTGACCGCACCATTGGAAGACGTTTTGCAATTAGGTCCCTGTTGTGTATCCAGCCTGGAGAAACGTGTTGAAGTTTTATCAGCTACTGTTGTGCGCACCGCTGGTGCGGACGAGCTAAGTTTCTGAGTGCCCTGAGACCGTTACCGCCCAACGCCCACCTTAGTGTGCATACTGATTGGAGGTTCTCACGTTCAGTGGCAGCGTCGCAAAAGAACAGCCATCTGCTGACCTTCACCTGCGATGCGATTTAGAGTGCTGGGCTTTAACCAGCTGCCTTTTTGAGGCCTGTATACTAGCCTGTTCCAGTATTTCAGGCTATCGAACTGTATCGAACTTATTTTTCCTATGGTTCACAGCTCTACCTGGGATTGTCGCCGCCGCTTATTTCCTAATGCCACGCACATGCACGTGCACAATATTTACGTGAATAGTTTTTGCAGTATTATTGTTGCAGTTTAGCGTAGTCCGCACAAAGATTTTTATGCCACAGTACTTATACCTGCCAGTTCTCTCAATCTTATTCAGCTTCGGCATCGAAAAGGGAACGCTGTTTTCACTTCCTGTCTACTGCTTGAATGAGTAGAGCAGCCAAGCTGCGCCACCTAACTACTGCTCAACAATTTCACTAAGCAGCGAAATCAAGTGCAAACAGACAGTTTATCGCGAAACAAATTAGCGGTTGGTATTTCAGCATATCCCTTTCGCCCCTGTAGGGGCGTCCGTATGCTTGCAATCGTTGGCAGAGGACAGCCGAGAGAGGTAATCTAAGGAAACCCAATACTAAATATAGAGGCCAATATTTCCGTCGTTGACACTTACTAGAAGTAGGCGCCTTTGCAAGCTAAACGCCCTTCGAAGCTTTTTGCCTCGAAAACATGGAAACAGCGGCTACTAGGAAATTTCTCACCTCCACTGAATAGAACGGCTCAGGTGAGAAACCAGTAGATATAGCATTCAGGCGTATGAAAAAGCCAATGTGGCCGGGAATAAAGACAGGCTAATCCGCTCAAAGTCAATTGCTGGAACGGGATACATCTCACAAAGTGAGAAATTTTGCAATTAGATGTAGAACGTTCCAGGAAGCATATCATCAATTGCACGCATGCCCGCACATACCCATTCCTTGTTATAATTAGCAAGGCCCACTGAGTGGAAGTAGGGTGAGTCGTTTTTCCACAGTAAGCAACCGTTTCCAAAACTTTACCTGATGTCACACTAACTGTAGATTCGCCAGACAAGCAAGGGGAGTGAACAGACGAAGCAGCCATAAATCACTGGAAATTCAAGAAACGATCCTTAACGCCTGTTTAGCGGCGGGGAGTGGTGAAGAGTGCGAGCCCCCCAGCTCCTACTAACACACAGTAATGGAATAAAATTGGAAGGCGTTTCCAGCAGCAGGTTTAAAGTCTAAAGTGCATTGCACGCAACTAAAACTGCCGATACTTCGCAGTTACTGATGCTAGGTTTTCTCCATGGATTGCTACAGAAGGGGCCTAGTGTTTCCTTTGAAATCCACAGCAGGCGAAGTCCCAGCAGTAGCGGCCGTACTGTTGTAGAGTTCGTAAGTGTCGGACCTGCTACATGAGAGCGGTTTTGGTGTGCAGTGATACAGGATATCGTCGTCAGATGGTTGTGAAGGGGAAAGCTGAGCTGTTCGTTGATTGCTTGTCTCATCCAGTGACCTACCCTGGTGTTTCACAACTTGAGTAGTACCCCGTGTTGCTAGACTTTACCCAGATTGTTCATTATCCTGCCGCCTCTAGCTTGAAGACGCCCAAGTCTTTTATGTTCTTCATGTGAACAATTTTGAACGGAGGTATCACCTTCGTTTGGTCTCCCACTGACTGACGGCTGCCCCACTAACAACTATAGGCAGTTTAACATGTGCTGGTAATTCACTTCTGCAGCCGCGCACCTAATTTGGCTTTCTGAATTTCTATTAAATCCAATAATTCTCATCTATATATGATGAGAGCGCTTATTGCAGTATGTGAAAGTAGTGAGGTCGGCACCGGAAAGGTGTGGAGGCCATGAATGCACACGCGCATCTCCCATGGGCACCTGCCAGTGAATCCCTGTCCTCCGCAATACATTATACCTTCCAAACAAGTTTAAGATGTGACACCACCGCGTGTAAAACGCATCAGTAAACAAAAGGAGGTTGTTTTTATGTTAATATCTGTTCGCCCGTGGGTAGCAGGAGCGAGACTCCGTAGTCATGAAGCGAGGCTCCTCGGTTCACTAGCGGGCTGCAGTTGGTGTCGCTGCTAAACTGTATAATCTGCGATAAGTCTCATATAAAATACTTTACTTGTGCGTAGCAAATGAGTGGCGATCGACCACTTATTTGCTAGTAGTGAGAAAAAATAAAGTGAATTTGTTTACTTGGTGGCCGAAGTCTACACCAGCGGTACATATCATTTTTCCTCTGTGGCCGGCATACATATTGCTTCCACGCAAAACTAACAGTAGTCTATAGCGACATTACGCCGTAAACACGGGGGCATTCATCAATACTGCACGTGGATGTTGGAGGAAGACTCCACCAATCTGTGCTTTTCAACTTGGCTACGCTATCTATAATCAGATACCCTGAGCCCCCGTGACATTCCTCAGATAGCCTCCTTCTTCCAGAAAAATTGCATTGTTGCGCGTTAAGTTTTAATTGGGTTGTCCTCACTGTAGCTCTAACCTTATGCGTTAGCACAGTTGATACTAAGATCTCCTGCATTAAGACGTAGGAAATGCCCCTTACCAGGTACACGGAGAATGCTTGGCACATTGACAATACTCACGACTTTTTCCCTCGTTTTCGCGTTGCAAGGGATTACCTAATGAACGAAAAACATGTTGGAAGGGCGTCTACCGTCCTGCTTGGATGTGTGTCTTCATCGTCATCTTTAGCCCCAGAAGACAATCAGCGTTCGCCTTCCTCCCCCCTGTTCAGGCCGCCAAGTCCCTTTCATTACTCCAAGCGTTACGATTCGAAGCGACGGTATTATGCAAACGGGACAACGCTCTACGGATGGCAGTCACGAGGTTCTATGACTTTACGACCCCCTGCCGTTGCCGCATCCAGTTCTTGGGAATCCTTTGGCAGTGATAGCTGCAGTAGCTTGGCAAGTTCCCCTTTTCTGCATAGTTCAGTAAAGGATAGCCTATCAACATGCATGACACCCATGATACCGACCGCTGACGGGACAGAGTCCACGTCTACCGCTTTGAACGAGAGCTCCCGTGCCATCAAAGATGTCAGGAGCGACATTGAAAAAATAGCGCGCTACAGTCCGGAGAAGGATGGCTTCTGCCTTTCGAACGTTTCTGATTCGATCGACAAATTAATTGACGAGTCTTTGCGGAGACTGCCGAAACGCGCGCCTCCTTTCGCAGAGTGTACGGTGTTTCTGATTCTGTCGGTAGCTGTTAGCGCCCCTCATGAGGCCCCTAAGGCCAACGTAGAGGCTAACGCAGTCCTTCGTTCGACAGCCGTACGAATTTACAAAACTTGTTGCTCTGTTTTCACTGTGTTCTACCAGGCAAACCTCCAGCAAACAGCAGGGAATATGCAGCATCGCCTAAGAATTTTCAGGAAGGTCCTTCAATCGCTGCTTCAGAGGGATGGGCTGCTGCAGCAGCTGCAGCGGCCTTCGCAGCCGCCTCTGTAAGCAACATGAAAGATTCACTTGTGGGCTCGCCCGGCGGTGGGGTGAAAACTGAAAAGGGAAACGCCATTAAATTGGAACCAGGAGACATTGACGCCTTCCTTCGGGCTAAGACTAAGACCGAAGAGGTAGCAGCGCGCATTAGAGAAAGAGTTGCAGCAGCGCGAGAGGCTCGGATTGTAATGAGATTCTCTCCTCGGGCACGTCTATCAAACGGTAACTCGGGGAAGAGGACTTCAGCCCCAGGAGGTTCGCTCAGATCTAACAAGCGATACGCCTGCAGGGACTGCAACCTTCCTGCAAGAAATGAAATTCCACCGTACTCAAATCCCAAAATTCCCAATCAAATACCAGGCTCTGTCTTGAGCCCAAGCGGCCGAAACAAAGCCGCTAAGCTGCAGCCGACAGGCAGGGGCAAACATTTGCTGGAGCAGAAGAAAACGGAACCGACGTCAGTTGATCCGCCATTTGCAGAGAATTTCCTTGCAGTGGGAATGAGTATGAAACCAGAAGGGACTAAGCCGCAGTGCGCACACACAAAACCTCTCACAGAAAAGTATCGAAGAAAGAATTTCGAACCCTTTTCCCGTACATTTGCTGGCGTCAGGGGGAGAATGCTGTTTTGCAGCAAGACGCTTCACTTATGCAAGAAAAAATCTGTGGCCCCAGTGTGCAAGAAAAAATCTGTGGCCCCAGTGTCAGTTGCTGTTTATGAGGAACCGCAAGTAGTGAGCAGCAACCCAGCACTGATGCGGTCACTCCTGGTTGCTGATTCGGCACCCCACGAAAAACCTTTAATGCAAGCGGCTACCGCAATTGAGAACTCAAGGAGTCCTGCGAAAGCAAAACATTCCGTGTACGTTCCTGCTCGAACTAAAGTCCTGAAAAGTGCAAAGTATTCAAAGACGTACTCTGCTTCTGCCCCCATTTCTCCCATTTCAGACCCTCCAAGAGGAAACGATGCAGCGACAGCAGAGGAGAAAGCACCAGGAATATTAACAGCTGCAACTCCAACGACATCAACAACTACAACAGAATTAACAACAGCAGTTCAAGAGGAGCCAGCACACGTGTACCCAGAGCCAACAGGAAATCAGCGGGAGGGGCAATCACCTACTAACAGAACAGCCGTACTTCGTTTGTCTCTCCCAGATAGCAACGGTTGTACTGTAGATTCCGGAAAGCTGCCACTCACGAATGCTACAAGCAACCTACCGGTGGCCAATTCGCAACCTGCGGCTCTAAGGCATCTCGCCCGGGTTTTGTGCAAAGTGAGATTGTTAGTGACTTTCTAGGCGGTCATGCGACTCCTATTACTGCTACTAACCAATAATATTCCGTTATGAACTCTCTTTCATAGCAAACTACCCGTAAGTAATGCACGACGGTTAATGTGCTCCTTATTTCCTCAGCACCTCCAAGTTTCTGCGTTTAGGCTATCAACAATGCTGCTGCAAGAGAACTGCGCAATACTTCAGTTGCATTCTTCCAAAGGTGTTGCAGTGCAAAACACCGCCTTTCAAGTCAAGAACCCGAATCCGTGGTTCCAGAGAACGCAGATGCTGTAGAGGCCAAGACGCCAGACAAATCGAAAACATTGGAAAAGCACATATTCACCCACGGGAAGGCAAAGCAAGACCACGAGCAAATTGATCGTAGTCGTGAGTTGTATCCTCGCTGTCAATCTGACAAAAGCTGTGGGTTATTGGAGACGCAACTGTCTCGGAGTGGGAAATGCGATGAAATTAAATGCGCAAAGGATGATATACAGAACGACAACGGTTCCAGCTGTGAACAGCATTTATTTCGCAGCTTACTTCATTCCAACAGAATTAATGAGTGCCCAACTTCCCCGTCTTCTTACAGCGCTTCTTTTTGTGGTGCGAACTCGCCGTCTTGTCATGTTGAACAAGCAGAAAAACGCGAGATACCGCAGCGATCGCAGGAGCCGCAAAAGGCAAATATAGTTGCAACTACTCCTGTCTCTACTCCTTTTCAGCTGAATCTAAGCTGTCTAGACGACCCGAGCCCCGTACAGTGGAGGGGAGTTAGTGTGACGTCTGCCGAAGAAGATAGGCAACTAACTGCAGCAGTGGTTGTTGCAGTGGACTCTGCAGAAGTTCAGAAGGAGAAGGTGGCGTTGCACCAGCAGCCTGCCGATCTCCGTCACGCCGCACTCCAAATCACAGGAAGTAATAATAAGCATCCCCCACCAAGGAACAGGAATGGAATGAGCCAACGGGGTCGTTGCCTGTCCGCCCTCTCACGGGATTCGCAAGCAGAATCCCACCTTGGAGGGTGTGTAGAAGGCGAAAGGCGACGAAAGCGCAGCGATGAACCAACAGATCTGTCGGATGCGCTGCTTCACAGGAGCAACATAAGCTTCTCGTGTCCTGGGACGCCTCAGTGCGTGGCCATTAGGCGCTCTGAGCTCGGAGGCAAAGTGATCGACATCCACAACAACGGCGACAACGAAGCAATGACTGCAGTGAACCAGCAGCTTTCAGGGCACTCAACCGCCTTACTACCAGCAGCATTCTCTGGGGATAAAGTGCAAGGGGACTCGCTGTGCAAACCCTTACAAGCGCAAGCTACTGCATCGGAAAGGTCTTCTGGCACCTTCATGTGTTTCCAGCAAGTTGCTTCCGCGCAGCCGTCCTCAGCCTGCCGACCAGGCAGTTGGAGTTGGTCTCGATCTGAGTTGCTGGATGTGGAAAAATCAGCACGACGAGGCCACTCTGTGCTGTCGCTAGCAACAGCATCGATAGGCGAGCATGCAATCACGCTCTTCCAGAAAGAGGAACTGGAGAATGAAGGTGACGGCAAGCGCAGGTTATCAGCGGGGGATTCTCCGCAAGCTGTTGGGTCGACCGAATCCGTGGAACCCGTGCAATGCAGTGACACAACACGGGAACAGTTAATGCTACGGTCAGGGAGCACTTGCCCCATGCGGGATCACCAAAGCGAGTTAGACCAACTGAGACAGCCGCTCGACGCCCATAGACAATCGTTGGCTGAACACTTCAGGCGCCCTCATTTCACTAGGACAAAAGCAGAAACATGCAGTGTTCCACATCCACCACATCCGAGTATGGAACACTCGGTAGAACCACAGCGTGGACGGGTCATGGAACAGCAGAAGATGCGTTACGAACAAGTTTCGCCAGAAGTACCTGCGGTGGCCGATATTTCTCTAAATAGGGGGCCGAAAGAATACCAAACACGCAAGGTAGATGAAGGCGAACAGGAGAAATTGGGAGATAAAGGTGCTTTAGGACGGGCTACTCTGGTAATGCAACTTGCTGACACTGTTATGAAGTCTCAGGACAAGCAAGATTATTGTTTTTCTTTAGAAGCGCAAACGCAGAACCTTCAGCACCAAGTGACGCATCATCACCCTGACAAAACCTCCAGAGCTGTTCGTGAGGTCCTCTGGGGACTCTTAGACCGGATGGAATTTATTAAGGAGAACTTCGCTTCTGCTGAGCACTTGAAAGCCTTACGTGAGCCCATTATAGGCAGGAAGCATCAACCGCAACGCCCAAAGGAATTTTCCAAGTGGCCAGGGGCACCCAGTAGTTTCCAAAGTCACCTCGAACACCCTACGCACAGCCTACAGCCAAGTACCTGCCAAAAAAAGGCGGATCAGTTCCACATGCAAGAGCTTACTCAGCTGTGCGTCATGGGGAAGTCAATGGGAAACGGCCGTAAGAAAAGCGCAGCGCAGTGCCTCTCCAGCGCAGAAGGAAATACTCCGCAACACGTCCGTACACTTCTTGCACCAAATCAAACTCCCACGGGCTCATTTCGGTGGAAAGGACAGCATATGGCGGCTTCGAAAGATAAGATACGGGTGCGCAACTCAGTGGTGGCGCTGCCTGCCCAGCAAGCCGTTGTCAGAAAGGGAAGTTCCCCAAGCCAAGCTCTTGAACAATCCATGGTAGTGCAAAACAGGGATTCTGGAGCCATTAACAACGATGAAAGTCAGCCACTGCGGGCGACCGTAAAACGACTAAGAAAAGCTGAAGTCCCACTTCCAGGAAGCAAAGGCGAAATGCCTGCTACTAACCAACCCCGCTCTGGACCACGGGGAAGGAGATTATGCCGGAAGCCTTCAAAATTCCGGCATCCTGTTGTTGGATGCAACGAGCTTACTTGTCTTAGTAGACAAGCGTGTGTACCGTTTTCTACGGGGAAGGAAAAAAAGGAATGTATAGGTTCTGACTCACCGTCACCATCCCCAATAATATCAGCGACTGGAACCGCACTCTTAAATGGCAGATGCAGTTGGGCACCAAAATTATCGCCTGGTTTATATGATTCTGTTGACCGTTTAACCCATGTGCAAAGGACGCGCACATGGGCCAAACCGCCAACGTATAGCAAGAGAAAACCGAGCAGGGAGAGGCAAATGTATTGGGATGGCTCACGGTCTCTACTCAAGGACATATTGCTTAAGACAGATTGATTTTACGCAAATTATGAAAGCATTGCCTTCAGTAGTTGCTTTCATTTTTCTTCGCGACGCCGAGGAAAGGCGCTCAGCTTTCCAGAGATCCCGTGGGTGTATGCAAGCAACACCGCATAGCCGAACCATTGAAACGAACAAGCTCGGCCTTCGTGGCTTATCCAGGGAAGTCTGGAAAGCGCAAGTGTAACAAGCTATGCAGAGAAAATGAGGAGATAACTGTCGAGCAACACGGTGTAACCCTAGCAGGCGTCCCTTGCGGGCATACAGCCTGTGGGTCGCTCAACAGGAGCCCCAAAAGGAGTTACCTCTTGCTTTCTTTTGCAGCTAGGGCAGGGAGCACCCCGCCGATCTTTTTGTCACTTTACTGCTGAATCGCATTGCTAGTATGCCCCGACTCGGCGCTATTAGGACGAAACTGCCACGTTGTCGCACCGAAGGGTTCGGCGGAGACAAGACAAAGTCGCTGCTCTGGACAAAAAGTGAGCAGTCGCATTGCTGTAGTAAAGCTCCTTGAAGCACACAAGTTTACTAAAAACTATATGTCTGATGACTGGTTGACAGTTTTATAGCTCTGACACTTCACTTACGGGCTACAGCTTCGTGATTCACATACAAGACTGCGTAGCTCAACAACCCACATTAAGGTCGCTTAATCGCCAGGGACACTTGGGTTAGGCCTTATATGGATTTTGTTAATGCTACCATGCAGAAGACCGCATCAGCAGCATCCTTTCTCAAAGGAGCAGTAGTAAGACCCAAACTTAGATATGCGTTACCGTTTAGTTGACAGCGTTTCCGCATTGTCTTAAATATGTAATGAAAATGCCACATCGTTAGCAATTGGTCTATGTACGGTTATCTCACGCGGAAGAAGCCGAAAATCGGAGTGCTCCCAATCATTAGGCCGGCTAAAGGTGTAGCTGCTGCATATGTATATGTGGGCATACGCTCAGCAAAGACTTCAAGTGGTATATAAGGAAAGCGAACGTGACGCCTCAAAATGAAGCGGAGGTTAGTCATCTGCTTCCTTTTGCTGCCCCATCTTCCCCTTCCCTCCACCTATCAAACGTGAAAAACGGAAGGTTACAAAAATAATCGTAGCACTTTGCGGAGCCATCGACGAGCTGCGGGCATTAAAGCGCCAGGAAATGCTAATTCCCCCCGTTGATTCCTTTGCAATGCAGCAGTCCTCGAAGAGGGTGGCGAATATAAGTGCTGGCTGCCCTTTTTTCTGGAAATCTGCGTCTTACGGAACGACACACTCCTTGGAGCAATGATTAATGAAGCTACCGGCAGCGTGGATAAAATAAATACCTGCCAAGCCGGGCGTACAAAACCCGTCTGCTAGTGCATGGTGCTGCAGGGCAGCGGTTACCCGGAAAGTTGCTGTAGAGTCAGCGGCTGCAGCCCGAAGGCTACGGCAACGCCAGCAGCTCTGCACAGCACTGGGAGCAAACCTCGCTTTCTACGAACCTGACAGGTGTTTTACCACCCACGTGAATCGAATGAGGCTCCAAGGGATCATCGGGAGAAGGTACCTGCTGCCTAGCGACCACCGCAGTACGAACGCACGCACGCAACACTCCTCCTCCCACTTGCTGTGTTGGTATCCGATGTCAGATGTCTCCAAGAAAACAAGAATCCATAGGACATGCTTTTCCATGAGCACATTTCACGGAGTCCCCCATTCAGGTATTCGGATATTTCGTGTTGCAGCTGCTCCTGCTGAGGAAGAGAAGCAGAAAGAGCAACGGATTCATCCAACCTTGTACCAGTAGAACGGATATGCATACGTGTATGCATACTTTTTTGCTTTTGCATAAGCCAGAGTAGAATTGACCCTCTTAGTTTTACTGTGTACGTACCACATGGGTTCTTAAGCGTAAAAGCGTCCATACACTACAACAATTATGCTGGCAGAAGCATGCACTCCACTCTTTCAGCTGGTCATAGGTGCATTAACATTTTGTGTATCGTTCACCGCTTCTTCCCTACCCATTACATTACATTCACGTGCAGCAAGCACAACATACGCGCGACAAAAGTGGTGTGAAGAAAATTTTGCACCTCCATTATTTTGCTCAGTTTAGGCTGTTAATATATTGCTGAGGTGTGCACGTCGTCGTTACTTCCTGTTTCGGTCGCAGATGACATGTAAGGATCAATGAACCGGCAAAAGGCATATTAGCTGCTGGGCCAACAGGGGATGCTCCAGTAAATCAAATAGCGTCCTTAGGTTTTTCCTGCATCCCAATGCCGCTAGCTATTGGGGTGCAGGGCAAAGCTAGCGTCTCATCAGCACTATCGGACTAAGTGTTTACTCAATTCCTCTGACCAGAACTACCTCTACCGGGGGGCTGAAAGTTGTGGTACGTCATGCGGGTGTTGCTAAGTAGTAAGCGATGAATGCTTGTTTTCTGTTGTACCGATGTCAGTTTGTGATGCAATCTGCCTTGCTCTGCGTGTGGAAAGGACCAGAGAGTGTCTACAAGATATTTCGATTCTGGTAAACCACAAGGGTTTAGCGTTCTTCTTAATTCAGGAAGGATGCCATGGTCTTCACTTCACTGTGCAACAGTTAAAAAAAGTTCTACACTGACGAATGCATTTCTCGCATGTACGTGCGGATATAAACTGTTGGAGTCAGCTGGTGGGCCACTGAAAAATAGTCAGCTGTGAAAAGTAGCCGATATCCTGATTTTTCCTCTTCTGTCAGAATTGCCAGTTCAGTGGCATTACTTTTATTCCCCAGTGAGCGTTTTAACACGGGCGCAGTAAGTCTCTAAGGGCAAAAAGTACCGGACCGAAGGCAAAATCGCAACAAGCCGTAGAGCAGCAGGAAGCTCCGAATTATAGTAGCAGGAATTTCCATAATGCTTCATATTATGCATTTACTATAATAACCTCGCAGACAGGCTTAGAAGCAAGTCTAACAAGTGAGCCTACTATCAGCACCAAGTCCAGAGAAGATGTACAAGGTGCGCGTTATGTGACGTGACATAAACGCCCAGCTTACCCATCCTCGCGCTTGCTTCCTCCAGCGTAGACGTGCACTTCTGATAGGGCAGAAGCGTTTGGTAGGAGTCACTGAGATATGCGTGCGTACGTTTTGAGCATGTCTGAGGTATGGTAGGACCTTAGGACGGCCGAGAGGCTTCTGAGTAAGCATGTCAGGCTTTCTTGTATGGTGACGAATCCAGCCCCCGCAGTTTTCATGGACCCTACCAGCCAGAGGCGCTTGCTGTTTGGATACCAAGAGTCTCTTTGCCCTAGAGGAAGTTGTGAGTGGTCGGGTGGGAAGTTGGCAGAACGCTAGTGAGCTTGCTTTAACTCTTGTATCCAGTAGTCTCCATGTTTGCGAGCAGGCGCAGGTTATGAACCGTGCGATAGGGCTCCCCGGTGTGCCCATAGCCTTTTCTGGACATTATTCTAAGGCTACAGGTACGTGGCTTCAAAATGGGATGATGGGCACATTCGCCTTTTAGTGGAGAAATGAACGCGTTCACAATATAAAGTAATGCTCGGCCAAATGTGGTGGCAGGTTATATTTTATAAATTTCTCCTACAAGACACCCTGTGGACTCGTTCAGAACAACGCCGGCAGTTAATTTGGAACTTTGTCGGAGACTCGTTCATCCAATTTTTGGGGCCACACAATGAGTACCGCGAAAGGAAAGAAGCAAAAGTGGGACTGCCGTGCAAACCAGTTTTAAACATGAGAAAGTTTTGCTCATGTGTACGTTGAAACGGCAGTGCTGTCGAGACACTAAACGCACCTGTTAAGTTATGCTGAAGGCAACGCTACTCATTCGCAAGATCGCGATACAGGGTGGGTGTGGGAGTGTTATCGTTTACTCAAGTTCTGATATATACGACGACCTAACAGAGGAAACGCATGGTGGCGGTAGCCACTGACTGACGGTGTGCTGCTTGCATCTCACTAGTGTAGAGTTAGCTAAGCAACGTTTTTGTATCGGAAGGCTAAACACATTCAAAGAACGTTCATACACAGCAAGTGCCCTCAAGGGGACAGCGATGTCTCTTAACGTTTCCATCTTTGCACCCGTTCATTGCCAGAGTCACTGACTGATGCACCGAATTTCTTGTAGTCATATAGGTGCTCTGCGTGTATAAACATCTCACCTGAAATGCGAAATGGGGGTGAGTATGGCGGACTGATGTGAGCACATAACCCTCTTCAACAACACCGAGGAGTGCTTAACCCCATGGCATCGGCAGGAAATGCGGAGAGCAAGAATGACATTGTCCAACCCATGAGGAATGCCTTTCGGGAAAAAGAGTGTACTAGGAAGCCACTAGCACACTCTAGGGGAGCAGACAGGAGCAGCTGCTATTCCTGATGTCTTGCCGTTACAGGGTGTGCTTTTCGCAGGCACAGGCTAGAGAGAGTAAGTTCACGATTTTAGGACATCGGCAACTGTCTGCCGGCTTCGATAGCTTCTCGGGACACACGAAGATGTAGTTTGCGGCAAGCTTCAGGAGGCGCACACGTAAAATAATCTGGTGACAATCACACTGAACTGCCTAGGGTATGCTTGTACGATTCCGCCATGCCGATGGTCGTCATAGAGTCTCCCAGTGTTTCTAATACCTATAGTACCGTCATGCTCGAAACTTCAGGAGCATTTGACGGTAAAGATGGGCCGCATGGAAGCCCCACGCGCCCTTTCCTCCCCGACACATAGCCAGGATCACTAAAGTGAAGTGCTTTACTTGCCTGGAAACTTCCAGACTGGTTCAATACAATGGATCTGTGTGACTTTAGATGACTGTTCAACAGCCATTCCGTACGATCTGGCTACCCTTGCAGACAGCAGCCGAGTGTGTTTTTGTGGCTGCGCAGCATTTATCCTTCCATCTTTCTGCCTTACTTTACATTGAGTACAAGCATACGTGCAGTATGCAATGGCATCAATTGCCGTGTAACTGTGTACTGATGTTTTGGTTGGTATGCTGTAACTCGTGCAAGCAGCAGGGTATCGAGAATATAAGATCAATACTTTCTGCGTGAGATATTCTATCTAAAAGAACATACACAGTGCCATGTGTGTGCACCTGGCATATGCCACGCATTCTGGCGTTTCCTTTGGAACGAACCTGCCAAATATTCCCTCAGTTATCAGCCTGCTGGCGTCGCCTGAGCAGCTCCCCTTGGTAAATAAAACGCTGACACTTACAGAAGGAGGCAGCAGGAATGCTATTGCAAGTGAGTGCATAAAATGTTTGCTATAGCGTGATTGCGAGGCGCCACCGCTTCGTGAGGCGTGTGGGGAATCGGCTAATCCCGAGGATATTAGGAAATCGCAAAGTATCTTGTTTTTTCGGGCAGTCTCTGTCTTCTTTCGTGGAACTGAAAAACTATACAGCGACGAGTTGAGGACTTGATCACGCAGGCCCTGCGTAAGTTACAGCGAAGTAAACGACCTAGTGTATGACTTAATAGCTGCTGCTGCCAGCCGTGGTGCGAGGCTGTCAAGGTCAAAAATCGTGACAAACATATTACGCAATTCTGGAAAATACGCGGGAAGACCAGTGCTAGCTTACGCAACCGTCTTCACAGTAAAGCCCGAACGGTTGTGGCAGGTTAATTAATTTATGGAATGAAACTAATCGCCTACATTAACTTGGTATGTCCGCCCGTTAAGCGGCCTGTGCTTCCAGTGAATAAGGCGTATCGATGTGTCACGAATTTTATGAGCAAAAAAGCTCCAGCGTGATGGCGCGTTAAGGCGGGCGTGGAGTCCCTTTGTCAGGCAAAGCAAAACTCTGGGGGAGGGGTATGCCAGCACTGTGCAGCGGCTGTCGGGTAAGAATGACGTAGGAACAGTCACTTGGTCTTCTGGAGCTTAAAGTTCCAAGGAGATAACACAAAATAGGAACGTTCATGTGTGTGCATAAAGGAACCGGCGGCTTCGAAAAACTGCTCGAGGCACGGTTAGGCTTCGTAGAGACAAGAAACCCTGTGCAAACGCCAGAGCAGGCGTTTCCAAAAAAATCTGAGTGACCAAGGAAAACAGCAAAAAGTAATTGTCAGGGCCTATTTATGCGGTGATTAAAATATATAGATATAGTGAAGTCACAGGGCGAGTGGAGTTTCCTCTTCCAGCGATTCCGCGCATTAACGCTTTCCCGATAAACTGCTTAATGAAGCATTTGAACGCATGAATTATAAACGCTGGTGAGAATGACCAGCGTCACGGGCAAAATTGTCGAAAAACAACCCTGTTGTGTATTCTAAACCCACTTTTCGGAAAAGGCGGGTGCCGTTGTAGCAGAAACGACCAGTAAACTTTTGCTAATATATTAGCGCAAACGAACACAAGGTGTCAAGTAGCAAACACGGGCAACGTGACATACTGCGTTCAGAGCGTCGCTTGCTTTGTTATTTTGCTGAAACTGCTTTTGAAAGGTTTGCTTCACAGTACGCCGGACCCTTGGGGCGCATTGCAAAGTATCATCAAGCGGAAAGCTCTTTCAGTGGAAATGTACTATAAACAGAAAAATCGCAGCTACCATTAACGCACCCGGGGGGAAACGGCAAGATAGGCGGCCATAGAGGATGCCACAGCCTGCGTATTACGAGCAGGCTAAAAGGTAACAATGCACCTATGAGGTGTACGCGTATCGGCTTGACTCCCGTTAACCAGACAAATATGCGCAGCACAGTGATGTACAGACGGAAGAATGCGAGTTGCAAATCGTTTTGCCGGACCAACATTCTATCAGCGTCCCCTGTTTCCCTGCAGACATTAGACAGCATTTAGTATACGTTTGTCCAATGGCGACCTTGCAGGCTGCACTGCACTAGAAGCCGTTCGAACCTAACACAGGCTGGCCCTCATATTCCAGTTTTTCGGAAACAACACAATGTGCTACAGGAGAATCGAAATACTCAAAAGGCTTTTTATCGCGAAACTTCAGCTACCGCTTCGCGGCAAGGCTTTTCAGCCACCGTTTCGCGGCAAAATCCTTCGTGCCCTCATTCCCTTAGTGGCGGTGTAAAGCTGTTTACAGGCAACCATTACACTAACGAAAAAACGGCAACGTGATCTATTCCATCGCCTTTCTTGCGTACACGAGAAAATTGGACAACTGGCGAACCTACACGGGATGTGCAAGGGAACGGTTCAGGATTCAACAGTAGTTGAGAGTAAATAAGTGCAAGGAATCGAAAAAAGGCCACGGACCAGGTCTTGAGGGCCCAATTATAGTGAAGGAGTCTCGGATTTTTTCTGCACTCTTCTGTTATTCCATGTTTTCTGGCTGTAAGGGACTTGCGTCTAAACACTGCCTTCACGGATCCCTACAGTCAAGGTAGCGGTGCATAGCCCGATAGTTTTGCACACCATTGAAGTAAATTATAACCTCCTAAACCTTCCGTCTCTACAGCACTGGTTTCGCAGCTATAATCATGCTCCTGGCAGTGAGCGAAGCTTAGGCTATAAGGAAGCTGAGGCGTTAAGAGCTTACCAACCACTCCAGCGTACTGAAGTAATTCGGGGTCTATTAAGATTTACTGGTGTCTTCCTGAATGGCACGTGAAATGTGCCAAGAGGAGAAACAAACTCGTAGTACAGTAATCTACATCATTGCGGGAGGCCGCAGCCAGCACCTGTGTGCTTGATTGATCGATAATATGTGGGTCGAGCTAGCTGGGCCTGCGCTTTAGTTCCCAAATAAGTGCACTCTAATGAATCCGCAAACTGAGATAAAGCTGTGATGTACATGCGGATGGTTTTTGTTGTGAGGCTGTCTCACAACAAACTGGGCTAAAGCTGTGGTGAACATGCGCATGCTCTTTTGTCAACGTTGTTTAACATCTTAGCATAGGTCTTCGCGCCAAGTCGGGCTTATTCCTTAGGATTGCTTCCGAAGGTGATTAGGGCTGCACTACGATCAGTGTCTGGTGCAGCTTTATTTGCCTAGTTCTTGATATCAGGTCCGTGCCTGCGCTTTGGCTGTAAACAGTAAGAAAACTGATAATGAACATAAATTATTGATAAATCGGATCTGTTAAAGCTCATGGTATGCGACGGTGCCCACTCCGCCCATTAGACACTTTAAACATCCATCGAAGTACAGCTTTTGTGGCAGAGCCATTAAGCCTGCAGTGTCCGGGAGCGCTGACAGGTTCATCAAACGCAGGATGAATACTGCAGGTCCTAGGAAGCCTCGGATATGCATGACACCCGTGAACTATTGATTCGTTCCAACTGTAGGCGACTCCATCAAACGTACAAGCGAAACTGGCCAAATCACGTCTCATTTCCCGTTGAGACTGGCTCTTCGGTCCAGCGGGCAGCAAGCCTATTCAAAAGGGAGAACTATATGGCTCTCGGAGGAGCATTAACTTGCCTCCACCTCTTGCTGCTTTTCCGCACCGGCGCCACTACGATTTCGTATGTATATATAGTAAGCGCATTGCAGAGTATCCACATGTTCCAGCCCCGTAGAAGAAAAGTCGTTCACGGCGTGGTTCGTTAGAGAACAGCCTGTTGCCACCTTGTTTTGAATGCTCCCCTGCCAAGGAAAGCTCTCTACCGATTTGGTTGCGGCAGAAGTATCTCTGCACAACGATTGCAGACTGATTTCGATTGCTGACGTAAGCTACGGACACAACAGTATTCTTTGTCGCTCGAAGCGACACCGCTTGATGCCGTTTCTACGAATATTTTGGTTAGCTACTGATGGGACTTTGTACTTTGGGTACTGCAGTGGGAGACAGGATTGGCCAACAGATCTATCAAAGTGCATAGTGGCTCCTCGAGCGTAAATTGAAGATTTCGAAAAGTTTCCAGTGTTTGACAATCCGCGGTTTGGGCTATATGAGTTCAGGATCCTTGTTATCAGACTTTCTGAGGACAAGGTGTCGAGTGAGCGCCGAAACCGTTGCAACTGCGTTTGATCTTTGGGTGCGCTTGCCTGTGTTTTTCCGTTCGCATCCATCGCAAAAGTTTAGAGGGGGCAATGGACAGCAGGAGCGCGGACACCTGAGTAAACCACTAGTCCAAGGTAGAATTTGCCAGATCACCATGAGTTCCCGATGATGTTGTTACCCTGAATGGGATAAAACACGTCTTATTGCAGCATGCCGTGTCCGCACGCTTTGCACATCCAATATCTTCTTGCGTATCTAGCGTGACCAGAGTAGAAGCCAAAAGTGAGAGTGATTGCTAGGCTCTCATAAGGGAGGATGCGTGGTCCACTACCTAGGAAGCCATCCAAGACCCACCATCAAGCTACAATCATGGTTATCACGCCTCCTACACATGATATGCCGACTGTTTCGTCATGTAGACCGTGCTGGCGTCGGTGTAGAAAAATGTTGATGGGGCCCCATTGTTCGCACCTGTTTTTATGACAGAATCACTGAACAGCACTGGCAACTGTGAGGGATACACGGCGTGGGAACGCCTGGAGACCACTTTGGCCGAGTGGTCGACGAAACCCTGAGGAAGATACACTGATGAGCAAAGAAACAGACCGGTCAGAGGACGAAAATGCTGTTTGTATATTTTACTGGTAGAAACTTCCCAGTCAGTGTGCACGCAGCCTGCGGTGCTGGAGAACTCCCGAAAGAGCAATCTGGGGAGCAATCTTTGAGTATCTTCCCTATGTGTTAACTGGTGGTAAGTGGATAGGGCCATGATAGTTAGCAGCCAACATGATGGGCGCGTATTACCTCATGGATGTTCCACAGGATGTTCCAACGAGAACGCAGAAGTTCATTATGATACCTTATGGCTGAGAAAGTCCGTATCACCTACGTAAAGTTAACAAGGGGCACGCTAAGGGTAGCCCACGGCTGCGTGTCTTATTCACTCGGTGCTTAACCCCTAAAGTGCGTAAAAGCAGCGCACACGGCATAGGTAAACATATCGTACATGCAGCAGGTAGTATTTGTTGCAAAGGAAGGGCAGCGTTGCTCTTGGTACCTCTACAATTAGCGGACGTGAAATCTGTCAGTGATGAAAACCTGCTTACGGGTTTTCTTACAATATAAAGCTGACTATTGCAGTTTCGGGTTGATGAGAGCGCCTCTCCCGCCGACGGGTATAGCTTAGCCTGCAGAACCTTCCCTCGTGTGAAGTTATATTTGGGTATGCGAGCAAGGCGCCTTGCTGGAGGGACAATTCACAGTTCGATGACACCAGTTGCTCGGTGCCGGCGATCACCTCAGGGAAATGACTAAGGCCTCAACAGTTCATGGAGGGAGCAGAAGATTTCGATGGAGAGATGGTGGCCGCAGCAGTTTCTGCTGCACTTCAAGAAATCAATCAACATATGAGACGGGATCGGTGGAACTCGGGTAGCTAGCCAATAGGTCGGATTGTATCGTGCGAAGAAAACCTGGGCAGTCGCAATAGCCGCTATAAAGTTTGTTTGCCATGCGCGTTCGCCGTGCTTTTCTCATCCATTTGTAACAGCGGATGATTCTAAAAGCAACGAAGGCATCGCCGTTTAGCGCAAGGCTTGTAGGAGTTCACCAAGACCGAGTTGCTTAATTCAAACGTCCGCAATGCCATGCGAGGAGTTGACGTGCTTCAAGATAGGCCACTGATTAGAACACACAGTAAGCCTAGGAGTGTTGATCGTCTCTATATGTTGCACTGTTGCTACTGGCGAGGCCCAAGTCTTCCCAGGAGCACCGCATCGTTCACTCTACGACGGTACTGAAAGAAGCGGTGGAAATCACAGTTAGTTCAATAGTCGTGTCTGAAGTTCTGACCCTTGCGGTGTCATGTAAGTGAAACTGGTAAAATCAAGCGGGGTGGGTGCGCTCTGCGCCTCCACAGCCAGTGCATCTTCCTTGAGTCGGATGGGCTTAATTAGGGATTTCCTGCTGAGCCAGATGTATTTGTGTGCATACAAAGCGAGCCTGCTTGTGCCAGCCCTTCCGTGAGGGTTACTCTGTGTGCAAGTGTGGTAGTATAGTGACCGAACATTAGGCTGAATGTTAAAGGAGGGGGTTGGGCTTAGTGGGAGGTGTTCCGTCCGCACCTATTTTTCAGCGGTGTTGTGCCAGATTCGCCGTAATCGCGGGAAGAGTTGAAATCACGACTGCAGGAACGGCAGCAGGGCGGATATAGGTATAATAGGCAAGCCACATGACGACCGTTGCGTTTATTTCGAGTGCCGGGAGTAATGGGTTACTGCTGCTAAAGACACTTGACAGTTGTGTTCCTTTTCCGCTACGCCATCCCCTCCGTTCTATTCGCCGCTCACCTTGTCGGCAGCACTCCGATACAAAGTGTCCATGATTGGACAATGGTATCTACTTGGATGTGGATGTTAGCGACGATTGTTGACCCGGGGATGAGGGGAAAAGAAACGTGCTCACCGAAATACGCTTCGCTGTCCGAAGGCCTACGAGTCTAAGGCAAAAGCAGACACCGTACATGGTGCTTTGGTCGCTGACAGTGGGATCGCTGTATGCCTTGCGAAAAAACACACGTTGTTTCCGGATTGTTGTTTTGTGTTACCGCAGAAATCTTCCAAAGGTGGGTGTGCTGCTGTTGTGCCCATTAGGGACCGTTTTTCTACCTGTGAGTGGTCGTATCCGAATTGACGGAAGCTGCAGGAAACTGGTTCTCCGAATTCACAAAATACTGCCGTCAGTATTCTACTCATTGACGTTTGCCGGGACACATTAATTGTTTCCTAGCTTCTAGGAAAGCGTCAGGTTTTGTTATCCGTCGTGAGAGATTTTTTTGCAGCACCAATTGTCACACTTGCACATTGTGCTGTACAAATTTTCTACCAGCCAGCGAGTAGTAACGCCCGCATTCCTGGTTGCTTGCGTTTGACGTAAGAGACAAACTGAAACGGGGGGCTAGTACAACCCTAGGAGAGTATATCTCTATGCATTAAGCTTGAAAAAGCCTGCGTACAACGGGAAAATCCATTTGTTGTTTTATAGACGGGCGTACATCACTTTATCAAATGGGACATGTAATTCTGCACCGTAGAGCAGGATGAACAGTAGACACCAAGCTTTCAGCTTTACAGGCGACTGTTGTCGTGCCAGCAGAGAGTTGTGGATTGTTTAGTATCCTCAAATTGTTCGCTCAAAAAAAAATCAGCATTTGATGCTCAAACTTGTCTGTCGCAGTCACCCACCTCTCTTTTGAATATGCTGCGTGCACTGGGTTAAATCGGTTCTAGTTGACGAGGTGGGCATGGCATGAGCGAGTCAGCAAGGTTTTCCAGTCAATGCAATGCCGTCCCGGATTCGCTCGTATAGGCAGGTTCTCAACCATTTTAAAAAATAAAAGACTTTTTCATCACCCCCATTTCACACTTGTTTAGCCAGTGTATCCCTCCGTCGGTTTATAAATGCGTTTTGAGAATCCCGCTAGCAGGATGCTTTCCTGGAATAAGTAGCATACTCAATGCAGGGACTCCCTGGAAGCGCATGCGCCTCCGATTTTTGCCTCTTGGTTGCAATCCCGAAGCTAGAGCATATTAATAGTAACGAGTGAATACGAGTGAGTACGCGAAGCTTTTTTTCCATTTTTCTTTGCGGGATGCGACATTGAACATTTACGCGTGCACTAGGAATTTTTGCGAACATTTTAGCTGTATGACTCTTTAGGTGCTTGCCCACAATTAGGACGTTTGACAGTTACCACAATTGTGTGAAAAAATGCGCCAATAATTGCTGTGTTTCATGGGTGCCTTCTACTGAATTGGTTATAAAGACATGGGCAAGCGTCGGACGATTTTGAACCGGATGTTGCTCCTGTGATAACTACATTTGCAGTACAAAAAAACGATGTTGGATATCTAGATATGTACAAATAAACTTTGACTGAATGTATATTCGTATTCCAGAATGGGATGAATTCCTTGCATAGTTGTGGCTTTCACTTTGGTGTATCCTTCCACTTGGCTGCAGACGACGTAAAGCGACGTGATACCATGGGGGCTAGAGTATTGTTGTCTGATAACATTCTTTTTCGTATCGGTGGACATTGAAGAAAGGGGCTATCGATAGTTTGCATGCGAGATTATCGTGAGATAGTGCAGAGCAGTGTTATATGGCTGGCTTTCGCCAGCTTGCTTAGCTGTGTAGTGACAGTTGTCGCATATTAGCCGGATCAGCCGCTGGCAAACTGTGCTTCTCACAATATTGTTGCTCACATCTTGTTTTCTTCGCTGCAGGCTGAACAGTTTATCGAAGCGTGCAGAATTCTTAAACGCTTTGGAATTCCTGCAGTTCGCCATATTTTGTTTTTTTGGGGTGAATGTCAAAAGTCGAGAAACTGAAAGGTCTGTTGGATTAACGATGGACGGTAGATGAAGATGAAGAATTCCATGGCCGCTGTTGACACACTTTTCTTGTAAACAGCATTGTCGTTTTGATCAACATAATTGCTTCACGTTCTGCAGAACTCGGTAAACTGATTCTCTTGATGCTAACTTGAGTATAGGGTTTTCCGCACAGACTGAAAGACACTTATCTGCCATCTTATCGGTTTTCGCGGTAATAATACATTATTGGTGTGGTATTATGTCTCTGTAGGTCCTTTTTTGTTTTGAAATTTGCAAGGCGATGTCGAAAGTAGGTGTTTCATCGTACAGTGACGCAAAGTGATCTTTCCCGAGTGTATATTATACAATTCTGTAGTTCCATCCCTACTCTCCGCTTCCAGTGCTAGGCTGCAAATGGGAAAGGCAAAATATTATATACAGAGAGGATTGTTGTGTTGCACACAATCTCCTTTGTGAGGTGCTTTTGCAGCAAAGCCAACAATCGCCTCACCGGGAGCGCAAAGAGTACTTAGAAACGTTTAGTAGAAGGAGCATGCGCGTCCTATTATTTGAACTGGTGTTACCGTCTAGAGAGATGGAACGTCCCCAAGGAATTTACGTTTGACTATTCCGTGAGCATAAGCTGTTAGAGGTACACGGAAATAAGCAAGCACACCGGCAGATTAGAACTCTTGTATCACCCAGGCTAACAAAATTGTAGATAAACCTCGAACCATGAGGGGGGCGCCTCCGGCAGTGAGTTGTGCCTTCGTATGAGTTGTTTTCGAAAACTTTTTCTTCCATGCCAGGACACCATGGAAGAGCCTTCAGGAGACGACAAGAACTCTCTGGAGTAAGACATTGGGCGGCGGCAGGGAAAGCAAAGGAGATTGTCAAACTGAATTTTTAGCATCTGCCGTGGACATCGTGAACAGCCCAATTCGGTCGATTTGCATGTCGGGACAGTGTATTGCCGAAGCTGCGGTTTTGGTCTACGTGATACATGAGCTACCTGAAGGCCAATCACGACCACATAAAAGGACTAGCCGGTCTTTTTTTCCAAAGATTTATAACGGGCATTTGCTGAAAACGCGCAAAGAGTGTAGCTGAAGTAAAGCTTAACCGGGAGAGAGTCACTCAATCTCCTATCGCGCAGACTCCAACAAGAGAATAGCAATCGATACAGCTTGGAGGACGATTGCGCCATAAATATCAAACAGCTTTAACCTCCAGAAAGGACATTATCAACAAAACAAAAAAAAGAAACGTTTTCATTCAATTTGATTTCCTGACACTCCTACGCAGTACTTCATAATGGCTGCCAAACGCAACAGTGTATCGAACAATACCAGGTTTTGCTCGAGTTTCGGTAAGTCAGCACAACTGGATTTTTCTTTAAAGATTCTCAACTAAGCGTATGCAGTACTCTTTATACACGTGAAAGTATCACAAAAAAAGAAAGGTCATCGTCTCACACGTGCAAAACTTTTCGGAAAGCACATAGACAGTTCCCGCATATTTCCTCATCTCGTAATGGCCTCGAAACCTTTTTAAAACAGCCTTCCTCCATACGTTTATATTTTGCAGCTAGTTGTGCTACTGTTCGCATTTGTTTCCAAAGGTATTCCATATGCTTTTGAGTTGTTTCTACGCTAACCCCCAAACGTTTTACACACGTTGTGCTCCACGCAACGAATATGACAAAACCAATACACGTATTCCCAACGTTCATCTCAGTCGAACAATAAACTGTTTCCGTCTCTTGGCACGCGAACACTCAAAGAACAAACGTGGATGAAAAAGTAGCAATAGAATATCCTAGCAGCTCACCGAAGCATCGTAGTGATGGTATCACTTCATATGAATTCTATTTCTTTTTGCCACGTGCACAACTCGTACGAAGGTGTTAGGCTTCAAGCAAACAATCCTGTCTACTACGTTTAGCTCATTTGTCTCGTAAGGGGCAAACTGCCTCTTGAAATTCACGACAAGCAGAAAACGCCCGTATATTCCATAAATTTTCAGCCCAAAGAAATTGCGCTTTTTTGCTTCTTTTGAAATCTACACTTAGCCTGGCGTGGCAAGCTCGCATTCACTTCGTTTCAGCACAAATAAGCTGGAAGCAACAGTGTCGCTGAAACAAAAATACGAGATTTCTGCTCCTCCTTTCTACTGTGTGTCACCCGTCGCTGTAATGTAGGGTAATGATTGAAGACTCCTTCACAGCAGCAAGGCAGCAACCAGGATGGCATCTGTGGGACGTGTCCTGGGAAATCAGTTATTGGGTCTGATGTTGTGTTGTCAAGTACAAATACTACTGATGTGGTGGCGTTGTTCTCTGCGCCGCAAGTACTTTCACCGTCTCCTGAGCTGGTGTATTCGACAACAATACTGAATGGTTGATAAGCTACAGCGCCAGAAGCCCCTGTGTTTTGCTGCCTTGTACCGATGCCAATCGCATGTATATTGACATACGTAAGCATGAAACGGGAAGGCCGCAAATCTGCGCACCAACAAAGGTACTCCACAGTACAAGGCTGTGGAGACACTTTTGCATCATGCCACCTTTTAATGGCCGACCTATAATTAGGAAAACTCGAGAGTTTATTTCATCGAGACACGGATATAATTGCCCAGGCCTGGGTAATGGCTACTTAGTGCGGAGATTTTGTATAACAACCGCAATATCCATATTAGTGTAATCCCAGAACGGAACGTAGTACACAGGCCTCCAATGAGTATCGGAGCCAGAGTTGGTGATCTAGCATCATGCGTGCGTTCGATGAGCTCGACAACAACAAGGGGTATTGGACATACTCTGAGATACAACACAAACATCAAGGATAGCTCACACATCATCCTTGCCTCGACTACTAAATCATATTCCTGGACAACCAGGGCAGCATCTGTGGTTAACACACTTCATCTTCAAGGCCATGTTGGTCCCTCCATTTTAACAAGACAATGGACTTAGATTTCCACTGCTGTTTGCTGAGCAACCAAAAGTACGACTGCCAGGTTGCTAAGATGCGGCTGTGTTTCGAATCGAGTGCCAGCTGTTTATCGGCAATTGTCTGCGTGAATCTTCACGCTTGTTATGGCACGTAACCTCCTTTTTACGCTGTTTTTGTATTCGCCGCGTTCTCGCGTGGTGAACAGCCGGAGAAATGCTCTGCCATTCAGCATTCTTCAGCTTGACGGTTGGCGACAGCCAGCGCGCCCCGCTCACGACAGTCTGCACTGCAGAACTACAGCACCATGTAGAGGACGGTGGTCATGATTCCTGGCATGCTAGCCCCAGAGTACCGTCGCGCAGGGGGGTTTTGTTCTGCTGCACTTAGTTCTTTCGCTTCTGCAATCTTGAATCTCGTCGTATTCCGATTGGGCTCGGCGACGCGAGTGCTCGAATAGTAATAAACCTCCAACTATCAAGGCAAATGTCGGCAATGATTTCTGCACACAGGAGACAACACCAAGACAGTTGCCCGTAGTAACTATTGACATGATCAACCGTCCTTGTCTTACAGGAGAACTCGACGTGGACGAGTCCTTAATGCACATAATTATTACCTCTGCACGCCTGAATAGCGCTATTTATTAATACCTATGTACATGTAACTCGCCGGATCTATACGAACTGACAAAATGCGCTGCAGCTGCTAACATCCGCCAGAGAATGAGGGGCAGAAGGCATCGTACATAACCTGGAGATACAGGAATAAGGCCAGAAAAAGCAATCCGCACAGCTCCATGACAGTTAAAACATCCTTCTTCGGTAGAAACATTGGTGATAAACCGCACGCTTGCATGAACACCGTAGTGAGGCCCGCAGCAAGTCAATGTGCTGACACATTGCGACGGAAACACTCGGTGATACCATTGAGGCGTCGTTGTTTCTCCCAAGAGAGAATCCGCATTCCCGTCTGCGCGAGGGGTGGCATTTAGACCAGCCGCTGTCGCTTGTAGCAACCTAAGCCTGCAACTAGCCTATAAGAAAGCAGCCAAGCAACTTGCTTTAAATTTTAAGCTTCACACTGCTCTGCGCCAGCACGGAGCGAATTCTCGAGCACATACTGGCACTGTTATAAAGAAATGCACACTATTAGTGTTTTGCAATAGCAAACGCTGTAGGGGAGCTGACGGATCCAAGTGACGAATATTTCCGCAAGATCAAAGCTCGCATGCGCGAAGCCCTATAGTGGCATTTGGAACGGCAACTGTTTGCTGCCAAACAGAAATCGCAAAGCGGAAGCTGCAAAAAGTATATTGTGCACAGTATGTTTACAGATGAAGCTCCGCTCTGCCAATTAGTTCCATATAAAGTCCAGGCCAAGACCCTTACACACTTTTCGTAGAGGACGCATGACTTCGAACGAGCGCTCGTCACATGGTGGGCTAATTCCTTTGGAGCGCACCCTAAGGAGCAAGGGGGGCAAAATGACCGACAGGGAGGTGCGATCACCTCCGGACCTCAAGAGGCGCAGATGGCCATCATCTTTGCACACTGTGCACTTCTGTGAGATCCCTGAATGATCAAGGCGTTCAGGGCAAGTCGGATCCTAAAGAATCGCTTTCTTTGTGAAGATCCCATCCACAGCAGCATATTCACTCAAGCAAATGCTAGGCCAGAAGGCCCACAACGCCCGCAGCATGCTGATTGATGGCTTATGCTCTCCAGCGGATGAGCTTCGAGAAAGCCATGGGGTTGGCTCGCCTCCCGTGCAAGAGCAACAAAAGCTGCAGGACAGGTCAGTTGATATGCGTCTAACACTTGCTAAGAATCTTTCAGCAAAAAGGACAGCAGCAAGCACCCAGTGAGCGTCTCATACTTTATTTTGTCAGCCCTGTTGGGTAGATGTCGGTGATGGAGGAAAAAAATATCCAAACTAGCTGATGAAGTACCACATCATGAGACATCATATCAGCTTATAAAGAGGCAAAGCGAGTCAGAACAGGCAAATCTCGAAAAACAAGGACGATGGTCATGCAACTGGAGGGTGATTTAGGTTGTTGGCCAATGTGGTTTCTCCCCCGGAGGTCCCTGTTGGATGCCGGCTCAGGGCGCATGCAGTCAAGCAAGAGAGAGCGGCGTGCATCTAGCAAAACTGTTTTGACCATCTTGGCGGCCACACTAGAGGGCATTAGAGAAAGTAGGTATCCTACACTGAGGATGATGCGCAGTAAGCCTTTACCTTACCGCCCCACCCAGAAAAGCGTGAGGTCCCGGCAGAGGCCTTCTGCAAGATGAATTGCAGAAAATGAAATGTGGCTAAGCTCTTCCACCGCTCCAATAATTAGCGCCAACGGAAAAGGCGATCTTCCTTTGGAGACGACAGTGTACAAGGGTTGACAACTGCCAAGACCACTGTGATATGCCAGGTAAAGCTACGTTGCAGCCACTTTGCGCTTCGCGTCTTTAGGGAGTGGTGCTTGTGGTCAACGGCTTGTCTGACAGACATGTCGTAGGAGTTTCATCAGGTACGCATGGCCACTGTTCACAAGTACAATATAGCGTCAGAAGCGTGAAGAGGCAGCGCCAGCTAAAATCTACGCCCGCTGGGAGAAGGCGGCCACCAATGCCATTCAGATGCGCATGGCTGGCGGTAGCAGCGAATGCGCCTGCGCTAAACGTTTACGGGGTGTTAGTACTAGCTTGTTAATCTGGTACATCCGCCGCACTGCGGCCAACCATGTAGGATTAGCTCAGCCCCTGTGAAATTCCATGACGTCCGGAACTGGCGTGAAACGGTGATCACCGTCAGACGGGGCAGCTGAAGCTGGCGGACACCAAATTACTGCAGCTTATACGCATGTCTGGCATGTTTCTGGATTTACGATACGCTGGCGCGTTCTGCCGAATCCAGAAAACTTCCTGGACTGTTTTGTCTGCATAACGAATCGCACACGAGGGAGCCCAAAGTGCAGAACCTAGCAGCCCCCAGCATGTCTTGGCAGTAGGCTGTCATCGCGGACGCATAGAAACCCTTGAGTGTTTGTTACCATGTGTTTTGGATTGTAGGGAACTTAAGCCCGTGAGGCCTTGTATGAGTGTACGCTTTGGAGTTTGAAGCTGGGCACTACCGTTGCTCTCGTTTTGCTGATTGCCGTGGCGGCGTCTTCGGAGGCACTCCAGAGAGGGTTTGCCCGGAAAAGCACAGCTCGACGGCCAGCTTTAGGCAGGTGGTGCGTGCGGGTAAACGCCACCAGTATCCTAATATACACTAAGCCAAGGGCAGAGCTAAAGGCCTAGGAACTTGCCCAGCAGCACCAGTCTGCGTGCCCGCTGCTTATTTTCACAGTTTCAGCCTGTTGGCACCCCAACATGCGAGCCGCCTCATGACCAACCTCAACGAAACAGTCGGCTGCCATGCAAGCCATTGGTTGAGCAGGGGAAGGAGTTGTCAGCGACTGCTTTGCGCAGGCATTGGTCTCATCCCAGCCAGCCGGGAGCACCGATATGTCTAGTGTCTAGCATGCCTTCGAGTTGCGTGAAATACTGCCATCTAAGGCGGACCTGGTTGTAACGGCCATCTATCCATGCCTTGCGACGATAACAGGACAGGGTACGCACAGACAGATTGCAGATTCTAGGGCCTCCACGAGCTTCTGCATGCTCTACGGGTACTAGGCGCTATAGGACTATCCAAGAGGAGGAAATGTGAAAGAGTTTTAACACGCATGCGAAGTCAACAGTTGGAAGTATCACCGGGTGCTACTGAAATTCCAGCGCGTCAAGTGGCGTTTCTGTGTCTCGAGCAATCCTCTCAGCAGACACACGTTCAAGCAACAGTCTCTCCAGCTTTCAGTCGGCAAAATAAATGACTCTCCTTAGAAGCCATGATTCTAATGCTCACCTAATTTCTTTTAATGTCGCCTCTCTCGATGGCAGGAACAACAATGCGTTCGATTTTTACCTTCGGCGGGAAATGCATGCCAGATATGAAATGACTGTGTCTGACTTGCGAGAATCATTCGTTTCTCAGGAACCCTAGGTCAACATTGTCTCTCTACATTAACAACGAAGCGTCAGCGGTTTTTTTGTTCGTCACTCGGTTAAAGCAGCTTCGCGTAGAAACTTCTCCTCACCATCATCCTTACAGAGCAGCCGCTCTCCAAGGAAAACCAGGGTAATATAATAGAACAGAAATGTTACCACTCGCCACGTGATAATGCTAAAATAAGCACGGGGTTGCACCACTTTGGGACACGCAGCAATGGATCCTCAAGCAGTGGTATGCACATCAACTGAAATGTCTGAAACGCTTTGTTGCTCATTTTTCGTGAAGACCTTTGATAGCTGCCAGATGTCATAAAGTTCAAAACAAGGGTTGAGAACCATCTCCCCCTACTGCTGACGGTAGAAAGTGTCTTCGCGCAGCGCACCCGATATCACCGAGATTTTTGGCTTTGCCAGGCTGCTCGTATAGTTTAGTGTTTTCAGGAAAGAAGCACAAGTCTTCAAGCAAGTATGTTGCGCGCTGGCCCACGTAGAGTGCGTCGGGTAGGACAATATGTTGCTGGGAAGGCGGTGTCTAAACACTATGGTATAGCTGTCTTGCACAACTTCGCAGGTGCTTCATGCGTTGGCTAGAAACTAGCGCGGTTTTGACATTTTTCGTGGAAATATTGCGACATGATATTGCTGTTCATGTCCACTGCCGTAGCATAGCCTACGTGTAAGCTCGTCATCTGGTACATCATGTTTGGCTAGGTTTCCATCAGTCATCTGCTAGTGCCAGCTGATATTATGAGTTAACTTATATGCATCCTCTAGGAAAAGAAGGCAGCCAGCACGTTGTACCCACCTTCATCCGTCCTCGAGTTCCTTTCCAACGGACGTAAAAGGAATGAAAGAGCTGATATAACAGTGTCCTAAACCAACACCCAAGTAGCGGGCCCTGGATGGCGAGCACAGCACATTATATATAGGCCTTCATTCTGTTGACTGCCGCATTCCTAAGCAGTTTGAAATCACCGGCACCCTACCGGAGCTGGTGGGTGGCTTTGCCTATAGGAGACTCTATAGCCTCCTGCAGCAAAGTAGAGGCGCACCCATTTCTAAAGTGACTTTTACTGCTGGAACGATCGAACTCAAGATGGAATACGCATTGGTCGTCCAATCCTCGGCGTAATGAGTACAGCAATATCCCAGGACCCAACGCCATGATACATCCAAAGTGTTATTTTTTCTGAATCTACTGTCATATCCGCTGACAGCAAGAAGGCCCACTGTAACGAGTGCCTCGTGCCAATCTCACGTACCAGCTGATATCACCATTCGACGCCGTCGTGCCTTTCACAGGCAACTGGCGTGAGGACTGCAATCCTGGTGTCAAGCGCTGCTCGTTGCCTCAGAACACCGCCCAATGCACAGCATGGGCTTTAACGCGCCTATCAGCTGATCATCGCCCAGCAGTTTCCCATTTCATGCATAGTGTGTCATGTACTGCACCAACCATCTTTGGCTGTACGAGAGTAGCCAGACATATCTAGACTTTCATTGGGGGGCTGCCTGCTGCGAAACAGAACTTGGACGAGGTTTAGTGTAGAACATGAAATGTCATTCAGCACGGCACGGCAATACGGTAGCTGCCTCAGTCATCAAGAGAAACTTTGTATAAGAACTCAAACAAAAGTACACGCGGGCAGGGACCAAATGATGCCCGCCTCCGGGTAGTACTTTATAAGCAGTTGTGGCCTATTTCGCACGCAGACAGTGACTGAAATGCCTATCAAGAGCATATATCAGGAGGCCAATACATTTCGAGCCAGTTCACTGTGCCTCATGGCATAACTATGGTGAGGAGGATGGTATCAACTGCTTAGCAACATTTGATCGGCTCGACATAATGTAGTCCATGTCGTAAATGCAGCTTCACCCCGTCAACGTG
The DNA here is from genome assembly GCA_904066265.1 of Eimeria zaria. Taxonomy (NCBI): domain Eukaryota; phylum Apicomplexa; class Conoidasida; order Eucoccidiorida; family Eimeriidae; genus Eimeria; species Eimeria zaria. The sequence continues at coordinate 66,386 of CAJFCY010000005.1, read as the reverse complement.
GCTGCGATGCCTGGAAGTTGGCCGACAACTCTTTCGTAGTCGAGTAGAACTCTGAGCAAAGGCATGTGAATGATACCTTCGCACCCCGAAGAAGGGTGACAGTGAAGCACATGTTCGCGGAGGAGTTTCAAAACAATGCACTAGGTTCTTGCATAACCAGCTGACCTAATGGAAAGTTCTAAGGCAACTGGCGACGCAGGCGCATATGCGATACGAACAGGAATATTTAAGACAGTTCGCAGGGGCACGCTGAGGAGAGGCCCGAAAGCGCACCCAAACCTATAAGTCAGATCATCACGCACCCAGCATGCGGCACGCCGACATCGGTTGCAAGACAGCATTCATTGCGGTTCTCCTAGGATGCGCATCATTTCACTTGTTCATCCTGTTGTTATCAATGCTGTCCTACAGCTTCTTTAATCTACTGAAGCCTACCGACAAAATACACATGAATTTGAAGGGTGTTTTGAAGCGCCCGGCGGTCCTGGGAAACCATCAAAGGCACTGCCTACTGGGTTCGTTTTGCTGGAGTGAAAACTAGGTTGAAAATGAGCAACGTTAAGTCTGGGAGGAATTCCGCTGGCGGGGAAGGGCCGTAATTACAGATGCTGTGTTGAATAGTCACAAAAGGAGAATCCAGTGGCATTGTCAAATGGGCATTTCGTAGTTATTGCACGGATGAGCTAACCGTTCGTAACTGCTTCCTCCTAACCACCAGGGTAGGCGATACGAATATAACTCTGCAAACAAACACTGTTCAGTTTTGTAAAAAACCAATTGGGTGCAGTCGACAGAGGACAAGCCAGAGAGCCATGCTCAGTGGGTACAAAGAAACGCTTGGTATGACGCTATAAGCCACCCTAGGCAGACAGCTTCCAGAATTATTTGCTGTCCATGCCGGCGTCGATGTTTAGCACTCCCCACTTTTCCTTTTTCGCTTTGAAGACAGTTTTTTCAAGATGCTGGCGCATTTCTGCACTGTTAGCTCTCTGTGTCGTCCTAGCGTCTTACAAACTTCAAGCACATCTCCAGTACAAACTGCTTAGTTTCAGGCGAACGTAGCCTACCTATCACCACCGCAATGACGAGAAACTTCAACTTGGATTCAGCTAGTGGGCAATTGAGCGGTTCCTGTGCCGCGGCAAAATGAGGCCTACAGCAACCTTCAGTTTGTTTTCAAGGCAATCTGCAAGTCGGCTAAAGGGTAAAGTACCGTCTTAATTACCACAGGGTCTTGCAGCCTGTTACATTCTGTCTTTTGGGTGCCTTGCCAGATGTCCTTCTGTTCGAGAAATAAGGGGAAGCGGATGATGCAGGGGTCGCCAAATGCAATGGTATTTGCGTGCTTGCTGAGTACAGGTAACTAGCGAAGTGTCAAAAAAGTGTATCTAGTTTTAGTTTACCTATCTGTAGGCGGCCTGTTTTAATTTGCCTGTGATACTGCCTATATTGCACGTCACGGCGCTTGTAGCTTACTGCCTACGATTCCTTTTTAAAATGTCTGGAGAGGCAAACCTAGAAAAAAAAAGTTTTCGCATAGCACGGTACCGCGAAAGCTAGGACGTATATTTCTACTTGCCCCAAGCCCAGTGATTGCAGCCTGCACCAGAAAATAACAAATGCTCACGGAGTTATCGGACGGAGGAAAAGGGTTCGGGTATGCTTCCGCTTTGGGGTTATGTGCAGCAGCAGATGCAGCATGGTATCCTGCAAGTCAGATGGACAGCTGATCCTCTCCGTATTGTTGTGGAGCGCTTATCGCGCTGCTCTCAATAGGACTGCAGGCAACGAGGGTATGCACCTGCGTGGGCTGTAGATATTACCTAAAATATTCGGTGCCTTCGCCAAAAACGACGATCCTCAGCTGGATTCAACGAGTTTTGCATTCGACACATGCTTAACAGTGTGTTTTAAGTTTGTAGTGGAAACATCACAGGAATACTTGTATGGAGTTACTTCAGAACACCACAACTGTCTGTGCCAGTTGCGTCACGAACTGGACGTAGCTTGCAGCTGGGGGGGGAGAGTGTTGCATCCGCTGCTGCGGCAACCTTGGCAAGCAGCATGAGCGCTGTTGAAAACTTATTCTCCGCGTCCACTATCAAAGCCGATAAAGACGTCATATACTGCGTGCAAAAGGATTGTCCTGGGATTCCGAACGGTTGTGGAATGCATCTATTGTGCCCAAACTTGCGAGCGAGTCGTACAGGAAAGCCTTTGAGTGCAACAGTGCACTAATGTCAAAGTTCGGGCGGGCATCGGAAATTGTTGTAGTACTACAGCGAGAGCGAATTCTCGCCAACAGGCAAGCACAGTGGTTCCCTTTACAGCTCCGCACTGAATACGCCTTTAAATCACCCGTGCGCAGCTGGTTTCTCCCTTTTGCATGTAAACCAGCCCTCAGGAGACCATTCACTGTTTCAACGATGTCCATTTTATGTGTTCCGGCTTGTTGGCTGCGCTGTGATGCCTGTTGTGAAGGCGAAATTCGTTGCCTGTATTGATTCCGTCCCCGGAGTATTCTCCAGGCGAAAACGGCGCCAAAACTTTGTTCCCACCATACAATATTGGCCTTCCGTTAGTGCGACGATGATTTCCTACACCCATTTATTTCTCATTTTCCCGACTAACTGCATGTCTGGCGGTATTTTAGAAGAGCCATTCACGACCTGCACCCGCACACTGATTGTCGGCCAAGCGCCCCTCGAGTTAGCTGCTCGTTGGAAAGTCATTCTGCTTGACTGATGGATTTTTTTTGTGTTTTTGAGCAACGGTACCTCCCTGCTGATGCTATCCCGACGTCTTGTTTCCGCCCTATCTATGGGAAAGATGCCACATTTTCGAACTCATCGCGTGTTCGACTCACTATATTATCCATCGCCTTAATAGTACACGCCAGCATCCTATCATTCGGTATGCAAGCTAGGTGCTGTTGGAACATATGAAGTACTGTATTCGTGCACATCCAACCTCGTTTGGGAAACGGCTAACGGGTTAGGCGCTGAACAGCGCCGTGGTACTAATAGTGCCACGAGTAAGAAGGGGTGGGGTAGTAATACCGTAAGTCTGCTCAAAGTGATGTTGACCAGCACAAGCAATTCCGCAAAAGGATAATGTACTAAGTTCCTGTTCAAGACATGGGCTTTCAATGACAGCTCAAACACCGTATAGACTTCTTTTATGAGTTCAAGTGAGAGCCCCAGCATCCTCGCACGATTGAATGGCAATATTCTGTAACCGTGCAGGGAAATGCCGGAAAGCAGTGCTGTTGAAGAGCAAGACCTAAGCCGTTTCGTCCTGCCAATGCTTTAGAATGGAATAACAAATATATAAGCTCCCTTAACGGAGCAATTATTCTCTGTCACCCGGTTGGCTAGTGCCCAGCAAATCCTTGTGGTGCATTTTTCTAGGTAATCGCTGACGAGTTTCTTGGCCTGAAAGGCAACTCAGGGCATGCAAGCTCAAGTTGTAACAAACTAACTCATAGGAGGCTGGTGCTTTGCTCTTCTACAGCTCTATCGCGGCCCACAAACCCCCAAGGTTTTGGAAAGACTGCCCACCAAACAGCGAGCATGCCATACCTTCCGGTACGCTGCTTCCTGAGACGGATTGGGGCTTGTGGCGAAAGAGAGCTCCTTAAGCATGCGGTGTAGCACGGAAACAGCCGGAGGGGACGGTGTTTGATCTTGCCTTGTCAACTTCATAGTACGCTCACCAGTATCCCAACTTTAGCAACGCGTCGTAACCTCAAATACAATATAGGCAGCACGCATCGCAGTTGAGCAAACCAGTACGAAAGTACTCCACTCAACTAACTAGTAACACTTAGCAGTTTCCGGAACATTTCAGGCCTAGAGTTTTAGAACCGTCCTCGTGCACGAGTCTAGTGGCCTAAAAAGCACGGCAATGATACCAGATTTTCAGTTGAAGCCTTAATTGTAGCGACGCCTAAGTGGAGATACAGCACTTCGGTCTTGGGTTTCGCAGGAAGATTTCCAGTGCTGCCAATAAACTCCGTGAAACGCCTAGTTTAAAATGCTAATGATTTTAGAGGCCAACTATTTGGGCCATGCCTCATGTACAGAACCCAGCTTTGCTCAACCAGGGAAGCTTGTGAAATTCATTGCTTACACCGCTAACTCCTCACGCACATCCAGCAGACCTACCAGGCTCATCAACCCGCGTAGCGTGCCTTCACTACAATAAAAAAAGACGGGATTGCTTATTTCTCTTATACCCGGCAGCTTTCTTCGCCAGGGATATCAACCATGTGCCACCTAAGTAGTAGATGCATTATCATGCTACTCGAATTCATTCACCACTGCACAAAGGATGCCTAATATGATGGATCAACGCCTAGCCGTGTCTGCTAGTGAGGCGACAGTTCTCAACATACAAGAATATGGAAAGACAATGGCTTTCTGAGCTTGCATAAGGTGTTACGCTTTCTGGCTCCCTGCTCCTGGAACTTTCAGGAGTGGAAGCCAGCTGCTGGTAGCCTAGGTTGTTATAGTAGGTAATGCTCTCTGTTGTTGATGAATAGTCGAAGGAAAATCTATGCTTGTTCTTTCAAGTTCACCGTAAACGCTAAGACCTTAAACCCACAGCAAATTAGACCTAAGAAACTTCTGATACATGACTGCGATTCAGCCTTTTTTTAAAGCAGATGCTACAACAACCGAATTACCGTTGCATAAGTACGCAAGAACAGCGTGCGCTGGCGTTCTTGGTTTGTATAGCTGATTGCAGCTGGACGTATTGGACTTCCAGTTATATAAGCAACTAGTTCAAAGCGTTTTCTTCTAGAGAAAGGTCCCTGGTGCTATGTAAGACTGCGGTGTACTGGCGGTGCGACTCAGGTGTCAGCAGCCCCACCATCCTTGCTTTAATTGTGTTGTGCTAAGGCGCCGGATTGCATGGCAGAACTACTACGATTAGCATATTCGTAGAGGTGTAGCGCGTGCTAGCTAACGCAGAAACTCGTGAACAGCCCGCAACTATATAGAACATTAGCTAAACAGAGAAACGACAGACTTATTTCCTGGGCAAAACAGATTCCTTACAATGTTTTTAGCCTTTTGCTCAAGGCTTACGCCTCACTGGGATTAGGGAAACCGGCATTAGAGGATATGGCACGGCGGTACACCGGACTCCCTGTCCGACTGATGGTGTAACGAGTGACGAATACTCATATGTATGTACTACGCAGGTGAGGGTCGAGGAGCGCGAATTGCTATCGGCGCTTTCTGCACGCACGTTCCGGCTGGACGCGTGTTGGCATAGGCGGTCGATCCTTTCCCGAGGTGCTGAGGCCGAGCCGAGAGCTTCTGGGTCCTACATGGGGTGGCGCATAGTGGGCAAGGCGGAGAGCCTGCCAAACGAAGACGCTAGTCAATCCAATGCCTAAGATAATCCACCAGCATATTGGAAGCGTCACTTGAAAGGCTCGGAAGGCTAGCGGGTCATCAAGCGTTTCGCGCCAGCGTTCGTTTCCGGCGCAGGCCATGCTCGCTAGGCAAAAGCCAGATAGTAACCAAAGAATCTTGACCTTCATGTAGTGCTTTATCTGTGCTGCAGTTATCCACCTGATTTATAAGACGAAACACATCACATGGCTAAAGCTAGCTGCCCCTCCAAGCTAATAAGCGTCTCAACTTCCGCTGAAACAATTTTGGCAACCGGACAAACATATCGAATCTCCTGCTGGTAAATGCGCCCAATGTGCTTGCATAACTTGTTAGCTATCTAACCTTCGTCTCATGACGAGCATTTTGTGGCGCAGCTCATTGGGGATGATGCCCAGCACGCTCTGAAAGCAGACAGGGTGGAACGAGACCCCTATATTCAAGAAATGGAAATTGCGTGGACTGTCGTAAATACCCCTTCGTTAGGGATGCCCATTACGCGCCAGGAGATTGCTTACCGTCGGTTGCCAAGTGTAGCCACGGTCTCGTTCATGTTCAAACAGGACGTACCACAAATCCTGTTTCAACAGATACATAAGAATTTGGGGAATTTTCCTGCGGCCACTACTAACACTCGCTTTTTCTGTGTTAGATTCTAAGCATCTACTGCCCACGTAACTGGTAAATAGTATGTGGCTGACATCGTATCCTCTTGCAAAGCCAATGAAGTGCAGAGATTTCCCTTCGAGCGCACCCTGTCGTTCTCAAGGCGGTATTTCTTGACGTCTACGACTTGGTATATTTTCGCCATCTTCGACGTTCCGCGGGGCTTCTCTTGTACCCTTTTGGGAAAGATAATCCTGCCAAGGAAAATGCGCAACCTTAAGCTACAAGCGTATCTGCACCTAGCTTACGCAGAGTGTGGCCGTGTCCTAATGCATTCATCGCCCCTTCCCCACGGTAGTGAAGCATCTAAACTTCTTTGGTCACAGCTATCAGTGTTTTTGTTTATGAGTAGCTCCGCATGTGTTCTGGAGATCTTCGGTGTAGTGGAGCGAACTGGAAGCGCACCACTGGCATGCCGCTCGCTGTGAACTTATGGCGTTGTTGTACTTCTGATACTGAATGTACTCCTTGGTACTAGACTTTAAATATGTGTCTGCTACTCTGACTGTAGTAGAGGACTGCAGAATCAGTGAAATCTTTAAAGCTAATTCAGGGTGTGCAACCCTTTCTCGGGGCTGCACGCCAGATGCAGATAAACGGGGCTGCAAGCTAGATGCAAGATGCTAAAAAACGCTCTTTTTCCAATGCATTTTTTGTACATCTGTGGAAGATACACGTTAATCAAAACATCATCTTTTAAGCAAAAGATGATGTTTTTGATTAACGCGTACCTTAAGGTCTCTTGTTATATCTCTGATGCTCAGGGGCAGCTGCTGTCTTGCTCGAGTGGTGCCGTGCAGGCACCGTTCGCTATGACGGCGTGCTCATCTCTTTGTTTTCCTGCTCTCTACAGGTTGTTTGCGATAAACTTGCATTTTTGCGTGATCCAATAGTGTGACCAAAAACTTGAGCATGTTATTGCTGGCAACGGAAGCAGTTGGTGACATACTAAAAGGACATCATATGTAGAGTGCTTCACATCATAGTTCTGTTATTGCGACGTCTGGGACCGTGTAGGCTTCTTGGTGGTTATCGCACTTTTTGGAATTGCTATTATGAGGGTAAAGCGATATTACCTATATACAGTGTGTACCCACTACTATATAATGTGTATAACACTTGCACGCAAATGCAGGACGTTCGGGGGCTCAAACAGGGAATCGCAGAGGAGCATCGCAGCATCGTGGAAACAACATATCCAAGCTTATCACTGTGTTGCGCTAAGGGAGATGGTGTCAAGAAGAACGGTTTGGCGGAAACGCAACATGAATTGTCCTGGTCAAATGTCGTTAGCCGCCACGCTTGCCAGCAATAGCGAACAGAAGTACTTGGTCTTTCTTCCTGATCACGCAAAAAGTGCTTGTACACCCGCTTTTTCAAACTACTGGCAGCAGTAACACGGTCGGTGCTAATACGTAGGGCGCAACGAAAGTGTCTTGCAGAGGTGCCTGCGATCCAAGGCGGCGGACATGCTGGACTACTGCACAGAAGAGCTTTTCAACTCCGGGTCAGGAACCAACCCACGTCGAGACCTGAGGGATGGCCAGGTGTAATTCCAGACTGTAGTTTCTAGACATTCAAACGCCGATTGAAGCTCAAGAGAGCTACTGTCGACGCATTTTAAGTGCTTGCTTGCCTCAGACCAGGCATACCGCTGGAACTGCCATACTGCGCAATCATCTGGCGGAGTAAAACTGAGCTGCCTATGGAGTACAGTTTCCATTATGGTGATAGATGGTGGGAGCGGTCAGTTGACCACATTTGTTGACGGTTGCTGCAGGTTTGTACCGGGACGCCGGCACGAAGCTGATTTGTTTGTTCATGCTTCAACTAAATACAGGGAACGGTGTATGGAAAATTTGAAGGAATCATTCGAGCTATCCATCCCTCCGCTACTTTCGGAATGTGTACAAAGCAAGCACTGAAGAGTTTCTATGTGTGTGCCCAGGAAACAGCTACCCAGTATCGGTTTTGTAGGGTGAGGGCATTAGCGACAAATTTTGCGCAGTCTCAGGATGTGGAGCAACAAGAAGCTCCACAGATATGTGCTTCTACACCGAATAGCTGAGGGCCAGGTCGCCGCATCGTTGTAAGGTAACAGGACACATAACTCGAGATGGCAGTTGGAAGGACTCCAGGCAAAACAAAGCCCGGCTGAATAAGGCAGTAGCTGCATGGTTGTGAGGATAATAGGCACACGGAATGGCTGATGCTTCACACAGAGCTTAATGCTGAATTCACCAGATGTTGTTGTCAACCCTATGCAGTTGGGGTCGGATGCTTGCTGCTGTGCATGTGTTGGCGCTGCCTAGACGGCAGTTGTAAGGCAGGAACTTGAGGGTTCAGTGTGTGTTCGCAAGGTGTGGCGTGTAGCTCCCTTTGTTCCTCCACCGGCTGAGACTACCGTTGGCGTTGCGCCTGCCCATTACTTGAAAACACTTTATGCCTTAATTGCCGAAATAACTGCTCGTTAGCCTGCTTTTCCAAACGAACGAAACATGCACATTCATTCCCAAATGGCTTGCCTTATTATATGCAGCTACAGCTTTGCTTGTCATCTAGTCGGAACAGTGTCTGCGCAGTATCCATGGTATTTTTCGGATTGTTCTATCTCTAGGTCGCGAAATGTGCACGTTGGAAACCTTCCGGTGCTACATGAGTGTTTGAATGTCTTGCTGTTGCCGAATGTCTTGCTGTTGCCTGAGGCAAGAGGACTGACAGAATGTCTTTTGTGGTTCACAGCTAGACGCACCTGATGGAGGACTCCCAGACGCCCAGCACCTTCGATAGAAGAGAAGCGCTTTGGAGACAGTACAGTGGATCTGTTTGAATGTAGTCTGCTGCACTCTGCACTCTCGCTCGTCTCTCCGACTGGTGAGACCAGTGGTAGCGTCTCAATCTGTTGGAGCCTGAAACGTTCTTCTGCATGTTGAAGAAGTGTTTCCGCAATGGTATTAGCTGATTCTACAGCCGGAACTAAGGAACTCTCCTGTAGTTGCGTAAGAGCCAATGTTGCGTTGGCAAGGACTGTTGCAGCTGCTGCCGCCCATGGGAAACTACTGTTGTCGCTTTCTGATCTCTGCACAGCTTCCAGGACTCGGGTAGCCACTGCAGTGAAGCCTGCAGCGTGTTCCATTTGTGCAACTGGCCAGGTGGCACTGTCGTCATCTGAACAAAGGCCAGGATAATGGCTCGTGCATGCAGCTTCTTCCGCAGGTAGCCTCGTTGCTGCCAACTCTTGAAATTCGCAGTGTCAAACTTTCACTGCAGTAGTACAGAGAGGGGAAAACTTGCCTTCGAATGCTGTGGCTTCCGGTTCCTTACAGCCTGCTTGGGTTTGGGGGACTAAGATATTTAAGCACTGTATGTAGATTTCAGTGCTACGTTGAAGAAGGCATTGAGCTTTTGAGGGTTCCTTATTGGTGTCGCTGGCCGCTGCTGGTTGTTCTTCTTCATCAAAGTTGTCAGCTTGGTCAGCATGTCTTGGATTCGATGGTGGGGCATCCGCTCCCCGACCTGCTCGTTGTGCTTTCAGTGCTAACCGAAGCACAGTATCGGCCTCCTCTTTCACCTTTCGCATTTGAATAAGCCTTCAGCAGCAGCGCAGAATCACCCTTATGAATTGTCAACGCGCATTTCACACAAGACCTAGTAACTTGAAGGATAGTGCAAAGGGCTGCACCTCGGCTTTGCAGTGATGCTAGGGACAGCGCTCTGTGTTGAGGGAAACAACTTCAACTGGGTAGTAGATAGTCAAACCTTCGTATGTGCGACAAGTCAGCGGATACGGCGGCTCTCTCTTTATTTAAGTAGACATTCTCCTCATGATCAGTATGTTCCTTCGTGCCTAGTATTAGTTGCAGCAGTTCGTCGAGGCTGTTTGCTGCGCTGTTCGCAACACCATGCTACCAAAAGCAACTCGACGTTACAAGCACACCCAGCCACACCTTGTCCACACCCAGAAGCTGGTTTCTGTATGATATAACGAATTACTATGTTCGTCTACATCAGTCGAAACGCGACTCAGTACAGCCATAAAACAGAGGCATATTGCCTACTCTTCCAGTGCGTCAAGCCTCAATAATGCAGCAGCACGCCGAGCCAGTAGAACGTGCTGCAAATGCAAAATCTCCGAATGAAGCGGGCCTTCCCCTAGTGGCTGCCCTGCAACCGCTGCTGCTTCGTCCTCTTGTTGCTGCAATTCCTGCAGAAGTGTCAGTGCTTCATTGCAGTCAGAGATTGCCTGCCACAACGAATCCCACGAAAAAACGTAAAGCACGGGGCGGAAACGCGGCGCGTGCATACGTCAACTCGAAGTGTCATTGCTTTCATTGCAGTCCGAAAAAGGCTTTCCTTAGGTGTATGTGCGTTACTCTGGTTTCTTGACGGTAGCTACTCTTGCTTTGTCACAGTTTGCTTGTGGAATTAAGTAAATGAACAACCTGAGGAGTGCAATTAGCTCGCTTTACATCACCTGGTTTACCTTTTTAGCGTCTCCACAAGCCAGTTGGGCCAGGCTGCGCCCACATATTGCTTTGATATAAAACAGCCGGTGAAGGTTATGACGCTGGCTTGGCTGTAAAATTAGGTTATATGTTTCAACAGCTGTTGTCGCATCTCCCCCAATCAATAGGCGGGTAGCTTTCGAGTGTAGCCACAGTGGACTGGTCTCTTGCAGCCTAGATAGGTCTTCCGGTCTCTCCCTGGTGCAAATATGCCTGCTGATGTCAGGCTCAGTTTGAGGCAAAGGCGGGGCAAGAGGGCCTCTTGCAGGGACCTTATTTGGCCTTCTAGCGGCAAACGACACTTTTATTTTCGTGGCTGACGGCTTTACTGATGGGACGTCCAGAACTGATGGTGGCCCACAATTGGATGCCTCCGCTGGCTCCTTATTCACAGGAGAAATCGTATCTGCTGAACAGTCACCAAGAGCGCCTGCTGGCTTCATGCAAGAACCACGCTGCGTTGTAGGCGTAAGCGCTGGTGTTTCCGCTGGTAGTTCTTCGATTTTCTTGCTTGTAGAGGCCTCGTTCTCGTAGTCTACAATCGTGTTCTGCTTTTCACGCATAGTGCCGCTCCTGAAATCGTCTTCACTTAAATCATCGGCGAGGCATGGTTGAAAGCGTGCTTGCAGCTGGTGCCACCCTCCTTGAGCACTACACGCATCCTCCGTCGTCTGTGCCTCACCAGGCCCCTGCAGCTTATCTTTGCAAGCTCGACCGTTCATAGGGGGATGAACAGTTACCTTCTGCATATCTCCGCATTCGGTTGACTCTCGGGCTTCCTCCGGCAACTGTTTGAGGACCTCTTGCACTTGGATTTCCCTCTGACGTTTGTGCCAATCCCGTTGCTCCTGTTGCTGCCTCCAAATATGCCTCTGCTGTTGCTGTTTGCGTTCATCACGTACAGTGATGCGCCGTCTCTGGAGCTGTTCCTGCCACTCGGCATACTCAGCAATAGCTGAGCTCCTACGCTCCGTAATATTCTGCTGCAGCTGCGGGTTGCTTGCAGCTGTCAAAGAACCCCACAAGCCTTCCTCTGCCTTGGGCACAATAATAGTTAGACAGTCAACCCCAGGAGTGACTGTGGCAGACCGAAATACAACATCGCCGAAGAGGTCGATCTCGAGAAACCAGGGACTCAAACACACGCGGAGGTAGCAGCTGGCAACAATAACTGACAGTTGCCTATCGCGCAGGCGCTGCCGCAGATCAGCCTTCAGGGCGGGGATGCGCAGCCGCAAGGAAATGTGTGTAGCCGTCTGCGACCACTCGTAAGGAATCGTGTTCGGCATTATCTCAGTTCTAAATAAATGCCCTTAGCTAGGAGCAGCCGGAAAGCAAGCCAGACCCACTTCAATTTTGATGGCACAGTTGCGTCGGAGTTAAAGGAGAAGGAAGTATTCCCACACACCAAGCATGCAACAAGAACACGAACGTTAGTGGCCGGGGTCTGAAAATCGTGCACAACCCTCAGCTACCAGAGCCGATCTCCAGTTCGCACAGGAAGCACCGCACGAAGTATAAAAGAACTAGGTACTCCACCATCCCTCAAGCCACGACTGTCACAAGGCGCACTATGCATGCAGCATTTCCCGTGTCTGCAAACAGGTCGGCAGGAAGGTGCTAGAGTGATCGATAAGGTTTCTGTCAGTTGTTCTTGGTGCAGGGATGGGACATGTAGACGCTTTATACTTGTTGCGCTAAATGGCTACCCCGAGAACTGCGACATAAGATGTAGACACACAGTACAACCTTGTGAAACTTAATGAACGGCACCAAAAGGGCGGGTCGGTAGCAAGAGGGATGGATCTTGTGAGGATGGAGACACAGCACATGGACCGGAGTGCCTCGACTGAGATGAAGCCACTGGGAGAAGTGGGATAAAATGCGTTTTTCAAAAAACCTGATACGAATTTTTGCTATCATTTCCAGTTTATATGAAACAAACCCGAGTGGCGGTCTCGTACGGCGCGTCGAAATGGCAACGCTTCGACCGACTTTTTATAGCCAGTACTACTGGTGAGGGCACATTCCGAAAATAGCAAACAGAAAGCAACGACATTTTTTTTTAAGAGTTTAATGGTGAGCTAAAATTTAAGAGAAAAGAAAGAGCCAAGATAGAACGACTCCTTTCGATTGGGTGTGTCAGCTGTCCCCATCACGCGCTGCCGTTGGGTCACCTTGCTCGCCTACTGGAATGGTGCTCTTTTCCTCGTAGAAGACCAGTCAAAAGTGGGCGTAATTTGGTGAGCGGATACATGGCGGACAAAGAAACAATATGGCCTCACCTGCCGTGTTGTTGTTGGCGCTTCGAAACCCGCTGACGTTCGCGACAAAATCATTCTTCACTAGCGAAACAAGGTGAGAAGGAAGTGCAACGCCAAACAGAGTTGGCCGGGCTACGTGAGTGTCCGTTATGGTGTCTCCGTTATTGGCGCCGAGCAACCATGACCGTAGTTGCAAACTCGTTACCATCCACAGGCGCTGGAACGATTTACCAAACTCCACCTATCGAGTATACGCCCACAAAAATGAATTACTTTGCTGTATTTTTAAGTGCAGTCTAGCACTAGGAGTAAGGGGACCCTGCCTGACAGTGGAAGTGCTCGCGTTGTTGCTACACTAAGTGCTTACTGCCACTTTCGCTGCAAGTAGACGGGGCGGAATGCGTGTTACCATAAGCGATAGCGCAAAGTGGGGTTAGAACTTACTAACGTAACTTCTTTTCCCAACTGCAAACTAGCAGAAAACTTGCTTTTTGCCCTTAAATATACCATATTATTTTTGTGCACCGCAGTGGCGTATGGATGAGCAATTGAACAGGCTGTGCGTCTGTTGGCACCTACTTACAGGATTGCAGTACACTGAAATGCGATAAAACAGTTGATCGCGTTAAGTGCGGTAGTGGGTGAGACACGTTACAAGCCACACGTCAGGGGCTCCCGAAGCTGAGGACCCCAAAGGATAGCCTCCCCTATGCGTGAAATAGACGGATAGTCCACCCTTCGCATGAGCTGGATGCGTTGGACGTAAACATTGTGTCAACGAGGCCATATCCTGTGCACACGCACTTGAGTCCCGATGCTCAGCCCCTGTTGGCCCTTAACATCCTTTGCAGCGGCACTTCTGAGACTACTGAGTTTGTGGGTTGCTAAGACACTTCTGGGTGTATGCCATATACAGGCAAAACGCGTAATGAGACTTGCAATGTCCTTCAATATAATCCGAGGCGCACTCCAATGACTCTCTTTCGGAGTCCTGTCACTCGCAGTCTGCGGCGGCGAGCAAACCTCCAGTTAACGAATCAGCAGCATTGCGGCAATGTTAGCTGAAGAAGCATTGTCGCGTAAGTTGCGTCTAAAACAGAACGACGATTGCCTCCAGCTACAAAAAATCATCTGTAGTCGTGACGTGAGTCGGTGCCATCCATTCCAGTTCGTTGCGGCGTTCGTGAGGGACCGTCATCTACCTGCACGTTACAGTTCTGAAGTATGCGCATAGTCATAATACCCCCTAGGTCTCGCTTCGCTCCTCCTGTTTAAAGGCGATCCATGGATATTCCAGCTATCCAGGAATGTGTATTGATAATCAAAAATTGATCTTACGTCCAGTTCTGTTCGGCTAACAGATGCAATTAAAACTCATTCTCCATCTTGCGATTTTCATATGCTCCCACCGACGATGCACTGTAATTTTGCATCTAGTCCCTTGAATGGGTGGCACGCGCTAGGCTAGTGCACTGCAAGATGTTTGCAAGGAGCTAAAGCCAAATAGCAAGATACGGTTGCAACGGAAGGAATTAGCGTGTAAAGGCAATGAAACCAAAGAACTGCCATTCTTGTAATTGCAAGGTGTCGTGGGATAGCAATTCTTTTTGAAGACGGGGCCTCTGCAAAACCCTCCTTAGACATGTTTCACCGAAAACATTTGTTGCTCCTTATCACGTGTTTGTGATTCCACCCTACAGAGGTAATAATGAACCTCTTTTGAGCGAATCCCGCTGCCACCCTGGATGATGGCGGCGTCCTGTCTTCTCTGTTGCGGTATCCTGTGGTGTTAAGTCGATCTGCAAAACAGCCAGAATCATCGGACCCAGGGTGACTCCGGAGTGAGAGGCCTAGCAAGCCTCCAAATCCTGCAACTTCATGATAAAAAGTAGCCATCGCTAACGACAGCGTACCTGAAGACTGCGCATCTTCCACTGGTCGCCGCACCGTTTTCTGCACGACTCAGGCCCAACAGAGGGGATCAACCCATTCTGCGAAAAGTAGCAAACCCATATCCCACATCTATGCCTTACACATTCAGCTGATTGCCATGTACACAATGGAGAAGGATGATTTGCTCAGACTGTCAATCAATGGATTTCCAGCATCTGACTGCATCAAACTTAATTTCACTCACGCGCAAGTGGCTCTGCTGCCGTGTGGCGGTTGTCCTCCGAGCAGCTCGAAAAGCTTCCTCTGTGAAGGGCGTGCAGGTTTGCTGAGGCAACAGAAAGCGTAGTAACACAATCTAGGTGCTGGCTGTATTCCGAAGCAAAAGTTAAGTACTCGACATAAAATCAGAAACATCCAAGGCCCAACAAAATGCCTCACGTCAAGATTATCGGCATCTAATTTGCCTTTCCTCTTGCCCTGAGCAAACTTCAGGGAGTCAGATTCTGCTGGATACAAGGTGGACTGAACGCAAGCAGACAAACAAGGGGGTGGATGGCTGTGCAAGCTCTTTGAAACTCATATTTATTATAGAACGAGTCATTCGAGAATCATAAACCGGCTTAAGCTGTTCCCAATCCAATTTTGAAACGGAATATTACTGTGGTAGCAGTCGTCAAATTTAACGCACAGGTTCAAGATGCCCTCGAGTGTAATCTTGGTGCGTGCAGCTCTTCATTCTTCTCTCCACACAAGAAAGTTCATCAAAACTTTGCCTTGGGATCAATCCAGCCTATTATATAAACCGGAAGACAACGTTAAGTCCAAGAAGCTTGATTTGATCAGGACTGGCAGAACTGGGAACAATCGTCTTTCAATACTAGAGAGCAGTGCTGCATAGCTCTACCGCGTACCCCGAGGTTTTCTCCCGTTGCAGTTCCCTTTAGCTTCCGAGGTTCCGGTAGCTGGTAATTAAAGACATCGACACCCCACCGGCATGGGTTTTCTGCGGCGTGGACATGAGATGTTTGGCGGCGTGAGTGCACTGCGGGGTCTCCGACCCTGCAAACAGAGTAGTCACACCCTATATGAACTATTGATGAGTGGACGTAATGCTTTGCAAATGTAAACAAAATATAGTTCTAGAGAATCACACGGTAGTTGACCATAACGTACATGTAAGAATGACTCATTATGCCTTGCATGTCATGCTGATCACGGTGGAGACACGATGGTGCCTTTCCTCCCGTGTGGGGTTTGTACCCATTTGGGTTGCGTAGATCTACATTGACGAATCGATGCTCCAAAACTTCCCCGAAATGTTGTTCACCAGGAGGTGCAATTTGCCTTTTGATGCTGTGCGTTGACCGGAATCCCCCCTTAACGGCTGACGGTTCTTGTAACCCATAAGCATTTGAAATTTCAGAGTTGTCAGGGGCTGAAAAACACACACAAAATGTTTGACTGTACCGTCATCATCAATACTTTGGGTTAACGGTATTAGCTAGACACTACGGAGTTGCCGCAGGCGTAAACCGCCTACCACTTGTATGCATGAGGTCTTGAAGCTTGCTACTGCAGTTTCTTCGTTGGAAGAGCTCGAGCTTCCGTGCGTTAGGGGGCGTCGCAGGCTCTTCAAGTATGCCACTGAGCCTTGCAGCAACCTTTAAGGAAGAAACGACACAACACTCACTTTAGGGGACAAGTTTGCATGGTAAGGACTTCATAGGAATAGCCCAACTGTAGCTATTTAAGACTGCTGGATTTGTTAGTAGACGCCACACCTGAGAGCTTGCACGATGTCTACGAAGCCGATGCCAGCCTTTGTCACCGTCATTTTCCCAGGCTGTTTGCAGGCCGGCAGGAACGCCTCTGCGAGGAAGAGAAACACAAGCGGAGCATAGCTCAAGCGTGCGCTCTAATAGACAGCACAGCGAGAAACGCAATAACTCCCCAATGCATTGACTAAACTTACTTAGTGTTGTTGCCCTTCATCTCTCGAGGTTGTGGGATACCGAACCATGCTGCTTGCGGCTGCCTGAGCGCGCAATCGCACAAAGAACTCGGCAGTCAAATTAATACTGCGAACAATTTGTTTCGTAACAAGCATGACACGGGACAATCGCCTCTCCTCACCGTAGAAGCTCTTCAGTTCTTTTCCCGTGAATCGCTCTCCAGCCCTGATCTTCAGCGCATGAGCTGTATTCCATTTTCTAAAGTCTATGGAGCTTTTCAACTCCTGTGTTTGATATCGTATGTCTAAGAAGTTGCCAATCAGCACGAACTACTCCGTCTTTCAACACCGCCTCAGAAATGTCAGCCAATAACTAAAATACACAACTCTGTACTTGCAAAGACGAAACTTTTATCTTAGCCAAGCGCGGGGTACGCGTGCAAGCGGCCTACCCCGGTCTCAGAGGACAGAGCAAACGACAAACAGCAACAGCATAATCCCTAACAAGATGTGGACAACTTCAGGAAGACCGCCAGCTGCAAGATGAAACTGAATTCTGTACCTGTTGTAGCTGTGCTCTAGCTGCTTCTCCTGGGACGGTTCGGCCATGCGATGCGGGCGTCCTCAGAAAACACATCGCCGAACCGCACGGAATAAGGGCCTAAAGAAATGATTTTTTAATATTCAGAGTCTGGACAAATGCTATGACTCCTTATTTCTACGTACGCTGGTCACCGTTTCTAGGGACTGCATGAGAAGACGGCATCAAACCAGACAGCAGCCAGGCGGGGCGGGAAAACCGGTGAAAGGTAGGACTTCGAATATTTATGGGACGAAATGCCCATTGAAAATAAAGCTACAAAGGTTTCATTGCTTCTGGCACAGTGGAGGAGAGCTTTTCAAGAAAATTCAGCGCACTACACCATATTTCTTTGTCTGTCATCGGACGACCTCGTCCAAGTGTCGGCAAGTGAATGCTCGAGGCACCTTCTAAGTGCTCCATTAGGCCTCCAGTGCAAATATATATACAACATTCGTCAGTTGCATTTTACTGACGGCATTCTTTCCTAACATTAATGGGGAGAGGAGCCCATCAGTAACTGGTGACCGTTCCGGCGTCTCTCAGTGGACAAGACAGCCGGCCATCTATTCCACCAACTCGACTGGATCCATCTAGCACTTCTAGGTCTCGAGCGCTGCTAATTTTTAAGCGAATAGCTGAGGGAAAAAGTTTTGCAGCACATGATGGGATCATTTAGACACTTTTCAACGTGGGCCGTGCCGACCTCTCCACCTGCTGTCTTTGGCGACGCTAGCACTTCTGTCAGCCTTAACGCGTGCAAGATTTCGAGATACCAACTTCAGGAGAGTACCAAACAGTACATGAGGCAGTATTTCGTAGGCAACAATGCAGAATGCAGATGACGACAGAAAACTACAGGGCCAGGGAGACGGGTTTTGGCCGTAGCAACACATACCCCATGAGGTATCAAGAAAAGATAGCTTTGGTGTCTAAAAGTAAACTCGCTCCGAGATGAGCGACAATCAAGCACTTCTTACTGTCACCTTCAACGTGCATATCTTCGTCGGGACAACTTGTTCTTGCAAGACCCCCCAATACAATGTTTGGGAAGGCTAGCCTTACCTGGCCAGGCTTCCCTTGCATTGTGGTGAGAGGTGCGCCTCAGTTCGATATGTGGCTGTAATAGACTAGTTACCTCTCAAGAAAGTAGAACTGCTAGGTAGTCTGAGCATCGGGGCAACGGCAACACTGGTTTCCTGTAGACTCATCAGGGTTATCGGATCTTATAAAGTAGGGCTTGCAGAGATATGACAAAAGATGTTGCATAACGCGCTAATGATTAAATTGGACCGTTTGATGGTCTAAGTAAAATTCTGTCCTGCTTCTCCCCCGCGGCGGTAGGTAAAACGGTTCACCGTAGCCGCATGCCCAAGTAGATGCTCTCCCGTACAAGGCTGCTTACTTGTTAGGCTTGCCCTTTGCTAAGGTAAAGGCGGCAGCAAGTTTCACGCATTTTCTAGTACGACAGACATTCATTAGTGAGGTACGCAGGTAGACAGGATAATGATGGCAAAAAGAAACTGTCTGAACCACGACGCGCCATCTCAGAGAACTCTGTTCAAAGAGGAAGCTGTTTGTCGCCATCAAGCACCCACTTGGTGCACTGTTTGAATCCGGGGAGCTGCAGTATCCAACATCCAACTGGAGAAAGGCGTATGGCACCTAGAACTTGAGGGAGGAAAGAGGCAAACAGGCGTAGTAGGCCATACAACTGCAGAGGAAGCCCGATAAGCGAGTAACCCAACGCAATCAGGAGCACTCCGAGGATATACAACAACGAAGCCTTCCACTTCTGGGGCTTCAGTACAAAAAATTTCAGCGTCTTTCTGCCGCCAAGCACTAACCCGATTCCTGACATAAATGCCAAGTTTCCGAGAGTCAGTAGGGCTCGATCGAGGAAGCATAATACGCCGACAAACCCCAGGCTCAGTCCCAAGAGACAAAGCCCCACTCCGATTCGTTGTCCATCACTCAACATTGGAAAACAGCTCGATGGGAATGAGCAGCGTCCGCTGGCTAGAGGTGAAGACAACTTTAACTTAGAAGGGACCAACAAATGAATAAACTGGCCCGTTTTTGGATCCTCATCCCAGATTATGAATGAACTCCATTCACTGGGGTGTATGCAGTGCACCGCCGGCCTAGTGCGGTGAGCAGGTACACCGATCCTGCGAGGAAGGCCGAGTGTTTAAAACACCTCCAAAGAAGTAAACATTTCCCAGCCGAAGAAATTTACACGAAGAATAGGTGCTTGCCTGACACGATAGAAAATGTGGAAAAAACAGGCCGTTCCCTAAAGGCGGCAAGCCGCTTCAAAGAGTTCTTGAAATAGGAGGCAGCTGCAGTTCACCTCCGCCTCCACCGCAGAGTCTCTGTGAAAATGAAAGGAGACGTCAACCTCCCGCAGATCTCCAGAAAGAAGTATGTTATCAGAACCGGGGAATGGGGGCGCTGATGCCGACGGGCTCGCCGAGGTTTGTCTCGCGAACGTGCCTGCGCGTAGAGCAGTCTGAACAAATGATATACAACACAATTCAAGGCAACACCAATGTTATCAATGCATTTTCAACAAATATTGGTGGTTGTCTTGCAGCTGTGTGATAGCCGTCCTCTATGCAGCCCGAACCTGTGCACTCCACAAGCCCGACGGCACTTTCAGGGCCAGCCCCACTAGGGCGCTCTGTACGGAGCCACACTGCATACCTTGATCATACAATTGAAACAAGTAGCTTTTTATGCTACATCTGTCAATTTAGAGGCCTGATAACCATTACCTCTAGCAATCTGCTTCCCACGTCCACATCGAGAAGCAGGTGGCCTTTGACAGTGGGGAAGTCAACGTTTGAGCCGATGTGATGGCATTTTGGAATACAGCATCTCTTCTAGCAAATCCGCACAAACTAGTACGCTAAATCATCGGGGAATACATGTCCCCCTTCTAGGCGAGCCGCATCAGTTGCTGCTCAAGTTGCTAGCTTGGCCCTCGGCCTTCACGCACACGCAAAGAAGACTATAAGCGTACGCTGGTGATGCAGCTTTTGCACGCAGGTACATCTTCTTCAGAAAGAACATGCCTCCACATTCAGCAGATGCCGTCGCTGCGGCAACTCCAGCAGATGCTCATCAGCGGAAACATCCTTTTCCAGAGTTTCAGGTGTGTATGCTCCTTGCATAAAGCGGAACTACATTTACATCTCGTATGCTCAGGTTGCTTGTGCCACTTCTCTGGTCTGCGCAAATAAGTGCTTTCTCGGCGGCCGTTCGACAGCACTAGGCTTAGGCGCATTCTGTGCAGGTTGTGGTATTGGCTGGCGGTAGTGGCTCTCGTCTGTCCTCGCTTCTCGACTCCAACACATCGGCTGGAACTGCGTCATGCAAGGCTCTTCTGCCGGTGGCTAATAGGCCTATGATATGGTATTGCCTAAGAAACCTTCAGGAAGCTACATTTGGTGGTAAGCCGGTCCGTGCACAGCCGTGTGAACCAGGTACCCTGCACTTGAATGGCTTTGTGCGCTGGCATTAATCTATAGAGTGTGTGCTGGCACGGCATAAGACACACCCAATCGTACGGCGAGTTATATAGTCTAGCCAAGTCCCCCCCGGACCGTTCAACACCACATGCGTGTGGCTATCTGCTGCTTTCAGACGTAATCGTCGTAACTCAGGCACAACAACAAGCCGAGTTGTCTGCCTACTTGCAGCAAGAGTTCCGCAGCTCCTTCAGGCGTCTCGAAGTGGTTGGGCTCAAGTGCACACGTCGGGGGGAGGAGGAAGATGCAGAGGACGCGTCGTCTGGAGGGAACAGGCGACGCTCAGTCGACATTTCAGATGATCCTGACCAGCGCGTCTGCGGCACGGCAGAGGCACTTCAGCAAATTCGTCACCTACTTACAACGGACTTTATTGTACTGTCCTGCGACCTCATTGGTCAGGTAGACTTTTTCGCGCTTGCAAGTGAGGCTTCACCATTTTCATGTGTGAACTGTTTCCCGCTGTCTATTGCCCGTTGCCTGTACGACGCGTGTGGGCTCTTTATATCCCGTTGTTCTCTTCACTTGTAAAGTGGCTCGTGGCATGTGCTCTTACTTAACCGTCTTCCGCCCAGAGCTGCGTGACTGTGATTTTGCTTCGTGTACAGATCGTCACCGCGCGGAAGGGGCGGCGTGCACAGTTTATTTACTGCCTCGCGACCCTTTCGCTCAGCCTGCACCAGAACCGACGAAGGGAAAGGGAGGCGGGAGAAAGTCGAGGGAAGCGCAACAAGAGAAATGCGACACGAGCAGGGGCAATCCAGTAACAGTTGCCGTGGACGACACCGGTATTCAGCTGCTGGCGATTCAGGACAGGCACAGTGAGCTTACGGCATCAGTAGAACATAATCTCGCTTTCCTGGTTCAGGGTCGCTCGCTCCACATTTGTACCGCATGTCAACTGTTGGAGAGAGCATCCTCTGGATGCATGCTTGCGTGCTTTCAGGTATCAGCCACGGCAGCTCTCTACAAATTTCGAAGTTGCATCTATTTTTGCATCCGGTCCAACATCTGCTACCTGACTACTACGATCCCCACGTCTATGTTTTTGCTCATGCGACGCTCAAAATTTTCGACCAGCCCTCGTTGCGTCATAGTTTGTACTCCATTCGCGTAAGTTACGAAGTCGCCGGATAGCTAAGACACGAAACTGCAGGCAAAATGCACTGAAAGTAATTCATTCAGAATGCTGTCTTGCGCATGTAGTACCATGGATGTGGCCTGCGGGTTTGAATGGCTTAAAAGTTTTCTTAAGCTGCGTGTGAATGGGCGTTCGGATGTATTCAGTTTGACCTCGTGCCCTATATGACAACAATGCAGATGACGCATGCTGCACAAGGTAAGACAGTTACCTTTTCCATCCCTTTTCTGTGGTGACTTCGCTGCTACTTCGTATTATGCACAGCTGTGCCATTAACCCCATTCCAAGTTGTGTTTCACAACTTCCACCTGTGCAAGTTGTTGGACCAACAACTCTCCCAGTTGGATGGTACTTTGTGCGTGCTGTTTTGCAAAATACACAGTGTGGTCTAGCAGCCGTCTTGAGTGTGACGTTTTCGAGCGGCAGCTGTGGGCAATCCAGCAGCAAGGAGAGGGGGAAGCGACCTCAGCATCAGTCACTGCTACGGCACCAACAAACGAACTACCCAGTGGGAGCTCCTTGCCGACACTATACACCGCAGCAAACCCCCCACCCCGTCCAGTACGTGGCATGCGGATTTCTTTTTCTACGTGCCGTGCATGCTTTGCAACGTTCTATATATGCCGTTATACTGGGGCTTCCGAACGTAGTGCTATCGAATGATTGGATATTGGTAGGCATGCGGAGGTTTTTCAGTACATCGTTTGCTTCAGGCCAAGGGTAACCGGGTCGTGTGCTGCATACACCCGGAGGCAGCAGGAATATGTTGTCGCGTCAACAATCTCGATGATTATCGCGAGATGAACAATAAGGTGAGGCGCTGTGGGGAGTTTTGGCGCTTTAGTATGCCCGAAACATGTATCTTCAGTGTGGTATGCAGATTGTAGAGTGTCATTGTTTGCTTGCAGTTTTGTTGCGGCCGGCTAGACGAGCTACGATCAATCCTTCCTGATTGGGCCCTTCCGGAGCACAACCCCAAGAAACCGGGCAGCGTGAGATGAGCTTTGCCGATTTTCTGTATAGCCCTGAAGCTGTTAAGGCGTTTGCCCCTTGCGCACGCCCAATATGTTGCACTTTGCTTGTGCATGCATTTTGATCAGATGCGGGACTGCGTCCTGGCGGACGGCGCCACGATAGAGGCAGACGTGGTGGTCAAGAGAAGCGTTATTGCCAAGAGCGCTGTCCTGCGATCAGGGTGTAAAGTAACGCAGTCGATCCTCATGGCTGGCACGGAGGTGGGACCGAAGGCAGTGCTCCAGCGCGTTGTACTGTGCCCTGGTGCAAAGGTCGGGAAAGACTGCAAAGTACGACATCGAAAAGACTAAATCACTGGGTGAAGTGGCTACCGGTAGCTCTCCTTGACCATTTCACTCACACAAAATATGGATATTGATGGAGCTGCTCGGTTCCTCTTCACCTTTCATCCATTTGGCATGTCCACATCTCTTACATGTTGTTGTGGCTTCAGCTCGTGAGCTGCCAAGTGCGGGGAGGCTTCTGCGTGCCGGACGGTACGACTGCAGAGGACACTACGCTGCCTTCTTTTACTGACGGCGTGGAGTTCGCAGCTCTACACTTGTGAACTGGCAAGCCACTTTGCGCCACCGGGCACGCAACAAATAGCCATTCGCTTCTAGCTGGGATGCTTCAGTTCTCCGAAAACGACGGCCTCAAAGCGTACTTGACTGGCATTGTAGGGCCGTTGCTTGAAGTGGCAAACGGCGCGTTACTCGTGCAAGGCTGGCATTGTGGGATTTGCATCCGTGGGAGCCAGCTGCCCCACAGCGTGCTCATCTTCGATGCACACACCTCAGCGAGAACTTTAGCTTGTAGGTTTTCAACTGCACTGCTCACTGTGAACGGCAGCTTAGGCTGCGCAAAGGTGCAGTGACAGTACTCATCACCCTTTGCTTCCGCATGCCGCTCGCCTACCCTTGTGAAACTTTTTCTTCGTCACGACAGAAGATGAACCGATGCACTTCCCAGATCCGTTTTGTAGAATTTTTGGACATGTTCAGAACTGTTAGCCGTACCGCATTGAATTCCCGACATGACGTCCCGGCGTAGTGGACAGTACGCTACACCAGCACGGCGTGAATACAAAGGCAGTGAAAAGCCTCGCGAATATGAACCCCTTAGCTGGCAACATTAGAGTAGAAATGTGAAGCACATCGGCAAGTCTTGGAGATTCAATTACGGCTACACCCTATAAACCCCTACAATCACACACGCTAATGTGCCCTGCACGCCGAGCACTGCCGAGTGCCTTCAGCGTGAATTTCGCAATTTGGTAGTGTTTGCATTACGCCATCACACCGTATGACAGCGTACTGCCAAAAATGCACTGTCGTGGGATACATTCTACCCCAACAGTTTCATAGAGTGGGATAACGTTACCGCAGCTCCCTGCTCACTTCGTTCGTCTGTTGCCCATCGCTTCCTCCCACGACTCTAGCTGTTAGCGGCCTCTATAAAGACTTTCTACGGGAAGTAGGACACCACAGTAAAACTGCCATCTACTCAACCACATAACCTCGACACGCTCTTAACTACTGCGCGGCGCATGGCACGCGGCATCCCTAAGATAGTAGTAACTTAGACCCCCACCTCGAATGCGTGCTATAGAATGGAACACAGGGAACATGAGAGACTCAATGCAGACACTGCTATATTCTCGTTGAAGAGTTAGCAGGAGCCGAATGGCTGTAGCACCAAAAGAAATATGCTCATTTGAAGAACAAAAAACAGTAGGCTCATCAACGACTCGCCAGTATGTCTAGCTCACGCTCAAGGCTTTCTCGAGCACGAAGAATCTCTTCATCACTAAGGCAGTCTATGCCGCTAGCACTATCGAGCAGCTGCGCTAGTTGCTTCATTCGGTATCTGCTGAAGCAGTCCTCGCTTACAAAAAAATACTCTTGTCGCACTCTCCCCAATCTTGTTGATTCATCCACTGACCCATCAGTTAATTCCAGCTGTTCAAGCCGACGTGCGAGCCGCATAAACTTCCCCGTTTCTCCGCCATCCCACGCTGCAGGGCGCTGTCCTCGTAGCGCATGAACTGCTTGCACAACTGAGGGTAATCTGGTCAGACTAGCAGCACGCTGTTCCAAAAGCAGGCCCAGTAACAACGAGAAGTGCCCCTCCAGCACGACATCGCCGCAAACAACGGTGGACGCTGTTGAGACCCATCCTGTGGCTTGTTTACCGTTTTGTGCAGCGGCGCACGGCTGACCTTTTAACATACACTGGAGTCCTGCTAACAGCTTCGCTGCAGCTCTCAACCACAAGGCGTCTTCAGCTTCAGGACTCCAGCTTGCCACAGTGCACGAATTAGCCTCTTCGGCCATTGCCTTGCCTCTGGAATCGGATGCCGCGCAGGCACGTCTTGTCAAGCTGACATAATGGCAAGGGCACGCCAGCAGCGAACCCAAAAACACACCTAGCACAATGGGCTCTCGACTCAAAGATGTGCTTGAAGCGTCCAGTTGTCGTAGGGCTCGCGCCACCCGATCAAAAGTGTGAACCCTTCTCCAAGGGGCTGCGTGCGCAGCGCATAGTACGCTCCACATGGTGGCGCATCGCTGCCGCACAGTAATTCCTGTCTCGCCTTCCCTTCCTTCAAGCCAACGCCAGGCCGCTTGAAAACGCTTGCAGAGCTCTACAATACATCCACAACACAGCAGTCTCTGTTGCTGCTCGCGCAATGCCGTAGAACTCAGTTTGTTCCTAAGAGCATCCACCGGATCAGTTGAGTTCTGGTGCTCCTGTGAGGCACTGGGCTGCCCCTCCTGTTTCGTCGCGACAATTGAAGAATTTGACAGGGCTTCATCTCCATCCAACCTAGAAAAGCCATACTCCTGCTCAGACTGATACATTCTTGTGAAAAGAGGGCGGGGCAAGCACACCGCAAGTGTTTCGGCGGCCTGGCGAACAACAAACGCATCTGCTGGCACGAGTCCAACAGTCAGCACAAACACAGGCTCGTTCCCAGCTTCAATTCGAACTCTGTTAACAGTCTTGGCTCCCTTCATTGTTTCGGATGAAACAACTAGGCAGTCGAATGCTAGCCGGTCAGAAGGACCAATCGCATTAGTTATGCGAAAGACGTGCACATGCAGGTCCAAGCCTCCTGTCAATGTACTAGAAGAAGCCTCCATAACTGGCATGAAACCGTGACTAAACTCGTTGGACCCGCCTAGCAGAGGGAACTGAAGCTGTAGGCTGTCCGACAAGCTTGCCTCTTCCTCCTCTAATGCTTCTCTGAAACCCGTCAAACGCATAGCTCTCCCCGTTGATGCTGCGAGCAGCTGTAAAAAGGCAGCGGCAGCTCGAAGGCGACACCCAAAGGGCTCTACGCCGGATGCAGTCACATCCTCCTGAGATGCTGTTTTCTTCGTAACCAAGGGGCCGGAGGCGACCCCAAGCCCAACTCGCTGTCGCGCCGATAACGCTGCTGCCGCGAGCAAGAGATGGTGGCCCGCATGCAGTCGGTCGAACGTCCCAGCAACAAGTGTGTACCCGAAAGGTGCTTGCGTTTTCACTTTTTCGGATGAGCTGGCGATGTCTCGGCGACCAACGACATCGCGAAACCCTTGCGAAGTTAGATGAGCATCCATGCCGCGTAGGTTTTCTACGTCAAAAGGCGCCGATGGTTGAGATCGCGATAGGTCATGCACTTCCACTTCAAAGAGTAATACTTGCTCAGAGGAAGCCACCTGAACGCTTCCCCCCAAATGCCTTACGTGGCAATGCCTTGGCCAGAGGCCACATGGTGCACGACTGGTAAAAGCTGAAGCACTATCCAAGATAAGGGGAACTGCGTTGGCATGCGCAGCTTCATCGGCATATTCCCAGAAAAATTTACCTCCAACAGTTTGTCGGTAATGATGCAATACAGCTTCTCTTGCTCGTTTCACCCAGAGTGTTCGAGTCAACCCGCCAGCTGGGTCCTGTTCGCCGGACTCTTCACATTCCCAGGGAATAATGACAGGGGCAGCTGAGAGGCCAAGTCTACGAGCTAAGCTTCCCACCCTGGTGTTAAGGCACACTATGAGATGCCATGTTTGCCTTCCACATGAAACAAAGTTCGCCGCATCTCCAAACCGATGGCCGTGACTACATTGTTCATTGGAAGGCACAGGAAATGGAGGGGTTCGGGCCTCTGGAGGCACGCACAACAATACATACAAAACGCGCCTAGTAAGGAGTAAGGCACGGCCTAAGAAGAGCACCAAGTCGTCCAACTCACAAGATTCCTCAAGAGACGTTTGCGTGGGTCCATCAGCTCCTGCTGGAGCCAACCTGAGAACGACCTCCTCATCGATTATTACGCATGCCGCATCCTCTTGGAAACAGCAAGAAACTGCACAGGCCATCAAGACGACGTGGAGTCACCAAGGGTGCCAGTTTACAGATGAAGTCTCGGGGAGTTGGGCGCCGGTCAGGGACGTCAGCGGCCGCTTGCGTGGCTGGTAAAACCATCAAGAAGTTTCTTCGGTTGTTAGAGATTATGCCATTCCTGTAACTCCAAGAGTTCCAGCGGAAAAAAGGCAAAACTAGGAGGGAGCATGCTAGACATTCGCGTGGTGGCAGTGGCAAAGCCCACCGACGTACTCAACCACTAGCGGTCTCAATCGCTCATAGCGTTGCGAACATGGGCCAACTATTGTAAACTAATTTAGGAAAAAATATTAAATATGACCACCACGCGGTGAGCGTGGTTGGCAGCTGCAGCCACCAGAGTTTATGCAGCATTCCGCTAGCGCCACGTAGTGTTGATTACCCTGTGCGCACTTTGAACACACTCACTCAACTACTCTGTCATTACTAGCTATAATCGCACGAATAACAATGGACCAAGCCATTACGCTGGATATATCTAGTTTGGTTTACAGAATCCGGTGAAGCGGAATGCTAAGGCTCCCCTCCGCAAATACTTCGCGGAGTAGGCTGCCGTAAATAGGTTCATGGTAAGCAGACTGGCTACTCAAGGCCAAGTAAGTGCTTAACTATTGCCCACAGTGCTACGGGATGTATCAAAAGAGGTGTTGGGAGCGTGTGAGGCTATATTGAGCCAGGAGTTGCATTAGTAAACGCTGCACCTCTTGGGAGGACAGTCCGTCTCCGCAGCAGTCACAGGTATCTCTACCGTTGTGTTCAGTACTCCTGGAAGCTGGAGGAGAGGGAATTAGTTCTTTGGGAAGTCTCCTTCCGACTGCTTCGACTTACTCACAACCCACGGTGGCCGTCCGCTGGGGTCGGAAAATCTCGCTGTAGCATGCCGTAAGTGCAGTGGAGACGTGCCCTACGTGCAGTTGAGACGTGTACACCAACTGGTGCGCAGAGTACCTACTAACGGAGAAGGAAGTGTTCAATAATTGCCTATTGGGTTAGTACATGCAGCAAAAGAGGTGTAACGAGAGTCCTTGATCTTATCAAAGGACTACCTTGAGCTGCGAAAAATCCAAATACTTGTAAGAAAAAAGTCCGTAAAAGCAGCTAACCTCCTTCCCCTGAGCTTAGGCAACCATAGCGCTGCCGATCGGCTGCCTAAGCACGGGGAGTTGGGGCAGCCCGGCATGTGTTGCGGCGCACCTCGCTGCAACTCGTGCTGCACGGCAGCCCCATATCTAGGCACATCCAAGCCCCCTTTTGTTGCATGTACTAACTCAATAGGCAGTCGCTGAACATAGCCTTCTCCATTGGTAGGTAGTCTACGCACCAGTCTGTGTACACGTCTAAAGCAGACGACTCAACGTCTCAACTGTTGGGCCGTGCACGGAGTGCACGGCTCGACTCCACGTAAGGCATGCTACAAGGGGGGCTTGAACGTGTCTAGATATGGGGCTGCCGTGCAGCACGAGTTGCAGCGAGGTGCGCTGCAACGCATGCTGGGCTGCGCACCTCCCCGTGCGTAGGTAGCCGAGCGGCAGCCCTGTGGTTGCCTAAGCTCTGGGGAAGGGAGTCAGCTGCTTTTACGGACTCATTTCTTATAAGTATTCGGCTTTTTCGCAGCTCACGATAGTCTTCTGATAAGATCAAGGACTCTCGTTACACTTGCCACACCTGTCAAGGGCGAGAGACGTTCTGCGAGATTTCATGGAAGGCACAAAATTTCGTTTTGCAAGGCCCTACTTATGTGGACATTGTTTAGGCATGAATAAGTAACATCACACCAGCTTGCTACAACCCGAGTTACACTAGGATTCTCGAATTCTGAAGAGGGCATACAGTCACCTGCGTACCTGCATGCAGTCGGCAGTGTCTACAACCTCATATAGAAAGCATTTCGCCTTCTCTGTATACTTATCGCCCTGCAGTGGGAGGAATTTAAGACTACTTCGCTGATTATTTCAACCAATAGACTCTACGAGGATGTGAAAATGCTACTTCTGGGTATCAATGAACCGTTGGGATACAAATTCAATCATACACCTTCCCGCCGCCACTTCGAAGCTCAGCTGCGTCTCTGAGGTGAAGTGTCACGAATGGAAGCCTCTGGCACGGCTTCAACGCTGAGCAGCAGCCTGCAGCCGCGAAAGCCACAAAACGAAGGTACCACAATGCTTACGCGTTCCGTGTGCATGCTGAGCCTCCTGCTATCTTCTAACTGCCCAGCCATGTATGGTGGTGGAAGGCACTGGCAACCTCGTGCTGCCATGGTGTCAACTACCCAGTGGAACAAGCCTACTGCTTCTCCTGTGGGGGACATTTCGCATATATTCGCCTACATATCGATTGACTGCACGATGCTCGCTTCCTTTCAGCAGAATTCGGGTCCGAAATTGAGCTTCGCAGCTCTAAGCACAGCTTGTGCCAAAAACCAAACATACCTGGTACGATATCCGCCAGTGCCATCCTTAACACCTATTTCGACATAAGGCTTCCTGGAGTATCCCACTGATCATCATGCAAAGCAGCCTTGCCTAGAGCTAGTCACTTGTGACAAGCCAGGCTCGCCGCTGCAAACTTGTCGGCGGGCACCCAACCCAGAAGCTTCCCCTGCCCAACATTTCACGCCCCTATCAAGCACAGCTGAGGACTGAACCATACATCAGATACAAAACGAACTGAACAAGTGACACGGCATTTCCTTTCGTCCTATGTCCAACGGCTTGTGAGCCTAGCCCGCCTAGCCTCGTCCGCATACTCAGCATACAGATTACTCGTCGTTAACCTGAGCGTGCAACCCACAGGATTATCCATATTGTCCACCTCGCTGCTAGTTTTGCTAAGGCGTGAAGAGGCACTCTACGTAAGCCACAGCCAATATTCGTGATAGAAACCATCGGATCATACGACTCGCGCGGCCTGCCGTCGTTATTCGTAACCTGGCTCAGAACTTAAGGCTGATTCCCACAAACCTCTTTCAAGATGCCAGCGCCTTGCTTAAAATGTATTCTGGAATGTGACTACAGACGCCCCATGATGAGCGTATGATCAAACCGTTGTACTTTCAAGGCTGTCTTAAAACCCACAAGGACAGGTTCATCGGCTGTCCACTGAACAGTCATAGAGCCACCCTACTCTTTCAGTACCAAACAGGCACTAAATTAATCATAAAGTATACATCCTATGGTAATGGGGAATATCGGTCGCTTCGCTTTACCGCCTTAACGGCGGAGCAAACTTTGCAATCGCCGGTCGATGCTCGCCAGCCAGCCACAGCAGCTGATGCCAATCAGGGTCCTTCTCCGTGACCTTTGCAGTACAGCGCCTCTCTCTAACAATACACAGTATATATCCTACTGCAAATACTTTTATAATTGTGTTCTTGACGTTCTTTCGGGTGTTTCACCACTGCCCGATTGGGCATGCTATGATCTGAATCGGCTTCCAGCACAGCCAGTAGGCTGCGTCCGGAGCTCGAGACTCGGAGGACCCCAATATTCTTAAGGACTTCGACGCGCTGTTGAAACGTGCCGATACCTTTTTGTTACGCTATTTGACTGCATATTTTGTGGCTCTAACTCAAGAGCCCGGGAAGTGAAGCAGCCTTGAGAGGGCTCACTGCCGGCAGCCAATCGCCGAAGCAGCCAGCAGGCCATTAGAAAAAGCTGCAGGTGTCGGCTCCGCTTTGCAAAATTTGGCGGCGATGTTCTTCTTAGTGCATTTTTAGGAAGGTCCCCGTTCTAACGAAAGTGGCGTTGCCCTGGTGGCACTGGTGCAGCAGGGCAGATTCCAGGACGTCGCCCGGGGCCTCGGATAGATAATAAATCCCAAATCCTGTATGCAGTTTTTGGATATCACATATTTCTGATCTACAGCGTAGAGGCACAGCTGGTAATTTGAGGGACCGCCTGCCGCTCTTCTTCAACGCTAGGTGGAATCTGACGTAGCGCTGCTATCACGGAGTGACATCGCTGCCCCGTGACATTTCTTCGAACAAGTCTTGTCATTTTTCACCGAGGATTAGTGTGCCGTCTGGCAGCAGGCTTGAAACTGAGATAGGGGCAACCCTCGTATACGTATGGATGCGTTTACCCCTCAGCTGCCCTGCACATGGGGCTAAAATAGAGGAATTCTCGAGTAGAGTGCACAGGTAGCGAGCACTCAATACATCTAATTCTTCATCTGAGTCATTTGGGAGCCATTCTCATGGACCACGAACTGGAAATGCAGTGGGGGGGTAGGGGCGGTAGCCTAAACGGTACCCGATCGCTGAGCGTGTCGTCGGACTCTGATGCTATGGAAGAGCCAGCTGTGTTGGAAGAAGCCCGCAAGGGATCATCGGCAGCGGGTACATCGCTGAGTTCAAGGGGACGAAACAGAATCAGCTGGGTTATCTCAAAGAGTTCACAGTCTTCCAGCTCAGCAGATTCCGACCATGATAGCCCTCGGCCTCGGCGCGTGTTCCTTTCTAGTAACTCTCGGGGGCTTGGCAGTACCGATAGGGCCAATGGTAGCACGCAGAGCTTTTCTAGTCGCCGGCCGATCCGCGTGTCATTCATGGATGGGCGTGCTTCATCGACGGGCACAGGCGAAATACAATCTAGCGGAAGTGCAGAAGTTGGTGTAAGTAAGCAGGTTAAGGAATCCAATAAACGAACGAACGTATCTCCGTTTGACCTGAAGACAAATAATGCCTGTTGTGCCCAGGCTGTTGCCAATGCCAACAGGAATATGGCAGCAATGGCTGCCGAGAAGCGAGCCATTGACGAGACACAGAGCACGGCACTTGATGCCATGGAGCGGGAGGTCAATGGGCTACATCGGCAGTTAAATGAGATCAAAGAGTCATTCCGCAAACGCTGCTTGAATATGTTCAACTCTCTGGTTGGACGAAAGTGGACTATCGACACTAGCGGTTCGCCTATTAACCTTGACACTGCAGTTTTGAGCAAGTTTTTCTGCATACGTTGCGTATGTGGTATTTCAGCTCAGAACCTTGCATCTTGGATATCTGCAGTCAAGGAACTGGTGTAAGTGTGTTTCGTTTGTTTGCAGACACTCTCGTCAAGCGAATGCTGCGACCTGCGAAGTGGACAGCGAAGAGCCAGGTCCAAATGGAAGCTGAAGATGGACAGAGGGAGTCGCAGGAGTGGTTTGGTCCATCCGCAAATGACGTTTTTGGAGACTGCCTGGTTATCGCCGAGCGGAATCCTTATCGCATCGTCGGCGTTTTTGCTCGTAGGTACCGTGACACCCGGCAGCGTATCCCTCACTTGGATGACATTGTCTGCTCCACGATTTTTCCGTGTATCCAGAATCTTGAGCCACAGACTGGCCGACCAATAGCACTCAAAGTCCCGCTTGATCCACCGAGGCCGATCAAAGCGTTCCCAGACAGCGAGAGAACGCTGCCAGCCAGTCAAGAGAGCCCGGCAAGTGGTAGATGTGAAGGTCTGCCTGAAGAGACTACGAAGCCACCGGTGCCAGGCTCCAGACGGGACCGGTCTTCCCACGTCGGGGAGCCATACTTCCGAATCTCATCTTTGCCAGCTCCTTCACGTGTCCCATGGAGCATAGGACAAGTTTCAGTAAAGGACCGCACAGATGCATGCTGCACGGCTCGGTGTCTGCCATCGTGCTCAAGATATGCATGTGTTATTCCTCCTGGAAATTATGTGCAGAAGTCTGCACTTGAAAGCTATCCAAAGGCCACAGTGGAGAACAATAACATGCGGATCCCCACTCGTCTTGCAGAATATTTGGAAAGGAACTGTGTGACAATCGAGAGGCCATCCTGGGACAGGAGCTGCAGGCATAAAAGTGAGCCGCAGCACGATGACTCTAAACGATCCCGATCATCTGCACAGTCGGATGACACGGAGTCAACCTGGGAAGAGGATGAGGACTATGAACGCAGGGCCTTTGGTTTCAAGTCATGTGAAATTCCCAACGTGCTCCCTGACTCAATCGCCAGCGGGCTTCCGCAGTTTATCAGAAGGGAAATCGGCAACCGTTGGCTGCCTACTTTGTTTGCCGAAGCAGACGTCCGCATTTCAGAGTACTGGAAACTTGAAAATATGAGAAATAGGGAGAAAGCGGCCTGGGTATATCAAGGAGTACAGACTGAGCCCAAGCCCGTAAGCGGATACACAGAGGGAATTTGGCGGCACAAGTATTAGCAGGACACCAAGTTTGAATTAGCAACGTTCCTGTGTATGTCATTGACGGGCTTGTTTGCTTGTGTTGCAATTTCAGTATCCTTGGGAAGAAGTGCCGTTGGAGGGGAAGCCGCTCTCTCCTCAGGAGATCGCAAAACAACGCAAAGACGCAAGGTCACGGCGCCACCTTAGCCTAGAGGCAGAACGTTTGCTGAGAGGTATTGGCCACGGCAGCGGTTGTGATGGGGACGCAAACGCTCCACAGCGCCGTACAGATGACTGCATCATCGTGAACTCCAAAACATCTCAAATGCACGGTCGTTCGTCGGATGGTGACCACACTCTTGCTCATCCCGCTACCTCTGGGTGTACAGTCAGCCCCCCAGGTACACGGGCTATCAGGCGTGTACGTTAGCGTACACTCAGACTGCTCAAATTGACAACGGACGGCTTTGGCATGAACACGCCGTGCTGATTTCTGTTTTCGATGGAGTGATGATGTGCATGCATCATCCCCATATTTGCAGTCGGAGTAAATACATATTTTAGGAACAGTCTGCACACGCGCCAGCAGCGGTCCATCTCGCTCCTAGGGACGAACGACGCCACCCGCCTGCCCACCTGGTTTGCAGAATCATGTGAGTTCGCTTTCTCTAGCTGTCGGAGCCACCTGGTGAGACGCAGTAGTTCTGAGAGTCGCGACTCGAGCGACACCCATTTTCTGTGTTGTTAGAGCACGATACGGGTGCGTTCACAGCCTAGCTTCCCAGAGACGTACAAGTAATTTCCCCAATGCAGACTACTTGAGGCTCCCTCGAACCTGCTTTCGCCCTTCAGTCAGCTGTGGGCTTCTTCATGCACTGAGGTCACAATAATAGTGGAACGAATAGAGCAGCAGGGAGAGTTCCGCTTGCATGCAACACATCCGGCCGGCGGGATTCAGCTGCCGTCTTCATTGCGGTATGCGTTGCAATAGCAATGAACAGTTCATGGCACAACTTATTGACGCTGTTCATCCAACTATGTAGCTAGCACGACAACTCTCTCTCTAATGCGTCCACCAGTTCCCGTTCGCTTTTGAAACTCGCGGGGCCGAGAGAACTGACAAGTTTCATCCTACTTGATGCAAACTCCACTACAGTGAACGGTGCCTGCCGACCCTCACTTCCTGCGAGGTATAAGTGCGCTGTTATTTGTAGTTCCGCTCCTCATGTGTTCGGTCGAGGAGCAGCCAGGTCAGAAAACTGTGGTCGCATCAGGTTACCTTCTTTATATCCAATGCGTGGAGCCTAGAAAAGGCATGCGGCACTGCCTGGATGCAAGCAGTCGCGCTCAGCGCCGCCAAAAAGTCTGCCGACGCCGTGAGCACGAAGCACCAAGGGTCCAATCGGGACCCTGCCACCAATGCAGCGAAAGATATACCCAGCATTGGGCCACCTGCAAACAGAAGACATGCGCTGTCGAAGTACGGTGTAAGTCAGACTTTCGCCACTGAACGTTTTCAACTCCCTCTTGTTGCAACAAGGTGCGTATGCGCCTCCCAACGCTCACCCACAACAGTGCAATAGGGAAGGCCCGCAATAACAGCGAGGAGGAGGACCGCCAAGTTAATTCTTTGTGCATGCCTTAGTTCAAGGCAAAACTCGGCCGCGGTAAAGACGGCGCTGACCGAATAAACAACAAAGCAGCAGATAAACTCCGCCACAAACGTGTCAAGTAGCAAGCTGAGTGCACGAAAGACCTCGTACGACGAGCTTGACTGCAACGCGTTTTGCAGGCCAAACAGAAGTGGAGCAAGCACTGTTGGGCACGAATCCACAACAGAAACTGCCAACGAACGAATAGACGCGGCTACGAGAGTCTTATTCCCGGCGGTAACTGTCGCGTCCATGGCATCTGCCAGTATCGAAGGTTCCTCTTTCGTGCTTCGTACCAGGCGAAAAACCTCCTGAGGAAGGGGCAAAATGTCACCGAACGGATTTAGTCCACTGAAAACAGCTATGAAAGTGCCCACCGTTATGGCACCCAAGAGTCCTGATATGCCGCCGACCAGCCACACGCCTGAATAGCCAATACACAGATTAGATGAATGGAAAGCATAAAGAACGTTGGGCCGCCCAGATAATGCCTCAAGCATTAGAATGCCTCAAAATATTGGTTGTCCCAGTCCTACGTTTTCTAGCAGGCGTTAAGGAAGAACCACGAGCTTCTAGAAATCGTTTCTCCTGAACTGTCGCAATGACGGCGTATCCTGCATCCCCGGTGCACTTGAAGTTAAAAAACTCCATCCAGGAGGCATTGGATATGAAGACACTGAGAGCGATTATTGCATTCCAGCTCCACTTGCTAAAGGGGAAGGTACGCCTCAACATCCATTGCAGCAGTACTGGCACGAACGCAATGTACGCGTGGAATGCCATGCTAGTTATGTAATTATAAACGAAATAAGCTAAAAGAGGTGGTAGAGTGGCAAGCTCTTCAACATCCATTTCAGCAGAGTTGGTGTTAGCCAACACTTGAGTGTCCAGCAAACTACTGGTAGCCACATCATCATGCATTAATACTGGCGGGCGTCGAGAAGCCTTTCGGCTCGTGTGAGGCTTCCTTGCCCTCATGGCCTCGCAACGCGGTTGTCTATGCAGATCTGTATAGCCAAACGGAGCCCTCTGGCACCTCGTTCAATGCTTCGAGAAACAGCCACTGTCGTATGCAAGATCTGGTGAACGAACCACGCACACAGTGTTCGGGCTGAGTCCAAACAGAACAATCGTACGCATGTAAGCTCCAATGTGCAAGCTCATCTACATTTCAAACTTTATCCATACAAAGTAGGGCGGCAAAAATAGTTGTCCTGCTGCAATGTAAATCTTAGGAGTACCAACAGCCGTTAACAACGGGAGGCATGCATCAAACTCCCCCGGCGCCAGTGGTCCCCGCCAGAGCATGAGCAGTTCGAAACACGGATCATCAATAAGCTTAGCTTCTTTGCATTCCTAGTGCCGCAACAAATTTTTCATTTTTCCTTTCCCGGGCTGGAATGGACTAGGATTACAGAGGAACGCAGTTCTTGTTTGCTGTTCACTCTGCACAGCTGCTGTTCAGGCACTACGACCGACGACAAGTTGGGCCTCTAGGGGTCTATCTTGCCGAAATAATACAAATAATATACTACTGGGTATAAACAAAACCACTTGAGACGGTAATTAAGGCCTTCAGGCTAAGGGTGCTCGTCAGCCGGCCCAGTTTTGGGGCTGGCTGTGAGCCTGGCACTGCGTGACAGGGAGAGTTATACTTGATTTGCCACTTCCTGCTTCATACAGGAGGTGGTCGGATATGAATTACGGGCGGTGTTTCGATAATTTTGGTAAGTTTAGGGGATATTCGCTGATTGTACCTTTTATATACTGAGTGTGCGCCTAGTAGTGGACCGACGTGTAGAACCAGCAGCGTGTCCACTACGTCTGCCTTAGTGCTCACGTGTACAGCCTACTTGTGAGAAAGAGCGCCATACCAACCGCCCTTAGCCATGATTGTGCTTGGTTACTAAGGTGAGGTAAGGCGTCATCTGTAGTATTACAGATGATATTACGATGTTATTACTCGTCAACGCGTTGCTGCCGGCAACACAGAAGTACACTGCAGTGGTTAGTCGTCAAACTTATGGTGACACACGGTTACCCGGAGGTAGTTGGTGTTAAACTTTAACTTGTAAATCACTTATCCACCACTTCACTCGAGATATATGAGCATTTGACACTGCCTAGGCAGGGATGTATGGCAACGTCGTGTTGCTGACTACAGGGCACACCGCTGGGGGCCACGCAGAAGGAATGAGACAGCAAGGGAAGAGTTGAAAGTGAAAACATGTGTAACTAAAGCACCTGGTAGCTAGGGCAGATGCCTCAGGCGGACAGCTGGTAAGTGATAAGGCGGCAGCGGCACGGGACCGCACGCCGCCACTTGATTTGTTGCTCATTCTCAAAGTCCAGTGTAAACTTGCAGAAGAACCGACTGTGCCCTGTTTCCGTATACTAATTTAAATTCAATGAGGTTACAGACGGGGCTGCTTGAATACCGTCAGCTCCCCTGGGGGCCCCGCGGAGCTTCGGCAGTCGTACACTGGAATGCAACCCGCCAGCAAATAATTCTTTGGGGGGGATAACATTACAGTACGCGTGTCTATGAAGGGCATATTCTTCGAATCCGCAAGGCCGAGGCCTGCGAACTGGACATGCGCTACTGGACGAAGAGAAACAGGTCGAAGCCATCACCTGATACACGCATGAAAATCCTACTACCCTAGGAACACGGGGGAGTTTGCCGCTTGGTACTTCCATAACCTCCAGCACTACCACCCCCCACTAG
Source organism: Eimeria zaria (assembly GCA_904066265.1). Taxonomy (NCBI): domain Eukaryota; phylum Apicomplexa; class Conoidasida; order Eucoccidiorida; family Eimeriidae; genus Eimeria; species Eimeria zaria. Next base: position 28,531 of record CAJFCY010000005.1, on the reverse strand, counting down.
TGCTACAGCTTAAACAACGAGAGCGCAAGACAAAAACAACCGAGAAACACAAGCACGAGCTTGAAAGACGCGATTCCTTTGAGCAACTTGTCTGTTACAATTGTGAAGCGAAATGCGCGATGAATGCCATGCGGATTCTCGTCCTAAAACCTCCCCCTGTAGAAGAGTCAGATGCACTCTAATAAACAACAGCCGCGAAAACTGTTCCGGCTTTCCTGCGTAAAACAGGGTGTTACCTCAACGGTGGGAGCAAGATGCAGGCGAGTGAGCAAAGGATCTAGCCACTTAGCTTTTGCTGGCTCCATCAAAGACCATGAGGCTGTGTACGTTGCCTTCTCTCTGTGCAGCAGCGGACCTGTAAAGAACAAGCAGGTCCGCACACATCTGAACGTTGCACACCCTCATGGGGCTAATAATCTGCATCCATGGGATTAACTAACTGCTAATGAAGAAGAATGCACCAAGACGCGGCGTTTGCTGAATGCGCCAACACCGCGCCTTGGGCATCGCCAAACGGTGCTGAAATTTCCCTGTCTCTGCAGAAGCCAAAAATGGCCAACAACAACCGAGCGCATGAGTCGACACCTTGATGCACAAGGAATCAAAACGCGATGCAGTCTTCCTACCGGACGTCAAATCGGACTTCACCAGAATACAGCTGCTCATGAAGTGCTTGGATGCTGGGCACTCCTGCATCCTGGAACCCGTGTTTCACGCCTTGCATTACATAGGGTATGAGGTTGCGGATAGACCCTTTATCAACCAGGCAGCCTGTGACGCCCTGAGCCACACGAATTTTTTGACCTTCTGCAAAATAACGTGCCGCTGAACCCCCTGAAGTAGAGGATGTCGGGCTGGCGCTGCCATCCGCCGGAGGCTGCTGCCCAGTTCCTGACGCCGCCCGCATAGCTTCTATGCTACCCATACCACGGTAGCTCTTCACGCGAGCGCCGTTATGGAAGTAGTAGGCTCCTGGAGCTTCCTCTGTGGCTGCTAAGAGAGATCCAACCATCACAGTGCTGGCACCTAAAGCTAACGCCTGCAGATAGGAACACATTGGAAACCCGGCGGGTGGTGATAATTGTGCATACTCTTGCACAACACAGGCGAGACAGAAGATAGAGAATGTGTGGGAGTTCCAAAAATACTGTCTCCCGTGTGCGCAGCCCGCCAGATCAATGTAGTACTGAACAGGCTCACTTTGACTACATGGCCTGAGTTCTGTATTCCGCCGTCAGCAATGCAGGGGATGTTTGCCACTTCTCTTGCGTACTTGCTGACATGGTATACAGCGGTGGCCTGTGCCCTCCCCACAGCGCAGACGACCTGAGCACGTAACCCCGATAAGGATGCCAACAAGATTATCCATGGTGCACTAGCATGAACAAAAACAATGTCCGTGCTAGACAGCGACTCCGATGCACTATTGAATACCTGTGTAGTGCAAATTGATCCGCTCCCCATGCCAACCCGCAGCGCGTCCACCCCAGCGTCTATGAGAGACTTGGCCTGTCGAGCCGTAACCACGTTGCCTCCAATGATCTGCGCAGCAACCAGATGGACAATACCCGGAAATCACCGCACATGTAAGAGTGCATGTTCAAGACGGGCCGATGTTTACAGGAATGCGAAGCTGGCCTTGGTGCCGGAAGGAAAACGGGATCATTTCGTTTAGAAAAGGTGGCTGGCTGACCTGCGTGTTAGGGTATGCCGACTTCAGCTGCTTTATGAGATCGACCTGGAACACCGAATCGCCTTGGCTGCTGTCGATGACCAAGACATCCGCTCCGACATGCAATAAAGCCTTGGCCCTCTCGAGTTCTCCTGGCCTGCAGCAGTGCCCAGAATTTAAGTTTGCTCAAAGCTGTGTGTGCGCGTCTTTCAGCAGCAAGGAGTTATCCAACTGCCTGCGCTAACAGTAGAGCTACCTTAGCTGCCAGCCTTGTCCTCACCTTGTGGAAAGGGCTGCGCCCACCAGCAGCTGCTTGTTAGGGTCCTTAGATGCTAGTGGGTACTCCCTATTCTTTTTCAAATCATTACGAGAAACTAATGCGACCAGCTCGAAATTCGCATTCACGATGGGCAATTTCCCCTTTTTTGACTTTCGCATGATCTCGTTGGCTTGAGCAAGGTCAAGCGGTTCGTGACCTACGATAAGGTCTGTTGTCATGACTTCGCATAGCGGGGTATGCCTGTCCGTGATGAAGTCAATGTCTCTTGAAGTGACAATGCCCACCAGCTTCCCTCCGAGGGTTCCCGTTGATGTGATGGGCACGGAACTGTATCCATACTTCTGAGAAGGCCATAAAAGGACGCAGCACCTCTTATTTTGTTAACAGAAAAGTTGCTTGGGCAGCCCACCGTTCTTTAAAGATTGCTTACCAAGAAGAAACAGATCAACGGCTTTACAGTGAAGAGTGAACGGCCAAGAACTTAAGTGAGGAGACACGGGAACTTAAGATTGGCCAGTTCCTTGCTGAGCACGGGCTAGACCCTGGCTACCCACCTTCTTGATGCAATCAACATCATGAACCGTGTCTGTAGGCTTCAAAACAAAAGGCTCAGTTATGAAACCATTCTCGAAGCGCTTGGTTTTCCGCACTTGCTGCACCTGTTGCTCTATCTCCATATTGTTGTGAATAATACCAATTCCCCTACAATGAATCACAATAAGTTGAATTTCCCCCGTATCGCTTTGCAAGCACATTAAAGAATGCCTAGCCCGGGTGGGACGCAGCTAATGATTAACGTGTTACACAAAAACCCAAGCATACAGAAAATCAAGTTGGAAGCTCACCCCATAAGAGCCACGCCAATAGCCATTTTATGCTCGGTAACAGTGTCCATTGGGGAGGAAACTAGTGGAAGGCGCAGCGTGATGCCTCTCGTAAGCCTTGTAGTCAGGTCGACGGTATCCACGCCAAACCCAATGTGCCCTACACACCAAGGATCAATGTATGCACGCATTCACGTGACAGAATAAACGGGAGGCTATGCCTTGAGACGCTTATGACGTCCTTTCTGAAATGTGAGAAAGTATACCTTTACAGCTGCCTCACCCGGCATTAGTATGAGGTCGTCATACGTGAAGCCGTATATTGTCGAGTTAAACACCTTTTCTGCTTCCCAACCGTCCGCCATTTTTTACACCTTGCAAACACCCACAGCCACCCACACAGATCCGCCGATTGAAGTGGTGTAACTGATATTTCCTCTACGAGTGTAACTGATATTTCCTCTACGAGCACACATCCTCAACTAGCCATACAGAGCCATTGGCCGCACGATATGATGGTCAACTGACGAGTACCGAGTCGGTCTTCAAATGCCAAATGTCAATGAAATGAACCAGAAGGTCATGCTTCCCCTTCCCCGCACGCGCACATTACAATGTATGGAGACGAACCGGTATAAAGGACTCCTTTGCAACGGAACGCAAACGAAACTGGGGAATTCGGTAAATATGGCCTTGCTTGATGGGCAGTAACTGCTCCAGAATGGGAAAAGTTACTGCGAAATGAAAGTATCGTAGATCGGCGTAGTCAATGTACAGCGATGGGCATACAACGCTTTTACCCTATGTCAAGCCAAGATATTTGAGCCAATTGCGCGCTGCTAGTCACAAATAAAAAGAACTTGCAGAAACGAAGGTAAGAATCGGCCGTCTTCACTATCGCGGTCGGCGATCAGGCCCCACAAACAATTGGAGGACTCTGGGCGATGGCGGGCATCACAATAGCCGTAGAACTGAAAGGAGGAGCCACCATATAGAAATGATTAGTGAAATAGAGTGAAAACGAAGTCAATTACATACGTATTTAATGGCTGGTGTCTGTGCATATGCTCCTCTACCACGAGTGTCTCGTTTTTCCGATGCACAGGCGCCTGATTAGTACTAGGGTAATTGAGCCCCTTTTGCCGCAAAATATGTCTGCTCTAGGATACGTGTTCATTCTGCATGATATAATTACGTGTATAATAGTTAAAAACCTTTTGCGTTGCTACGTGGAGGACACTTGCAGCACGGTCTACCCGTTTGCGGCATGTGTGTAGCATGGTCCGTCTGAAGTCGGCATCTCTATGTGAGCCTGTGCGTTCTTCTACTGGCATACATGCTGTGCATATTTGTCCTAGTAATGGTTTAACAATTGCCTACATTGTTTGTGCCCGCGGCAAAGGGGCTTTGGCTCGATTGGCTTGGAGCAAGAGTTGCAGCAAGCTACGCAGCTACTCGTGACAGGCTCGCTCATCTCTGCACCATCGCTACTCCCTTGAATCGTTTACCCTGTGTGACTACATAATAGCACAATACTGCAAGGTGGCGTGGTTAGCAGGCGAATGCCATATGGCGCCAAAGTGAGCAGCAAATGCCAAGTGCTGTACTCAATGTAATATATTTTAAAGTAATGTACACCTCCATTGGTTCTGGGGTTTTCGATAAGCACGCTTCCTGAAGTGTATTAAGCCAAATGCAGCCATTAATGGAGACGGTTTCTACTTTTGCAACCCAGCAACTTGGGCTCTTGCTACTTTGGGTTCAGACAACTGCCCATTTATATTCAACGGTGTTTGAGAGCCCCCTTGGCCAGACTACAAGTAAGGTTGTCATTGAAGTATCCCAGGAGGTTAGTACAGCTGAGATCAGTCAAGTGGCCGAGTCTCTCCGCTATATATTCGAGAGTATTGCTTGGCCACTTTATTCCCAACTTGTTCCACTCCGGCTTTTAAGAAATCAACGCAAAGGACAGCTAGTGCCTTTTGGCTTCGAACTTGGAAATAAAAATTTGTAGAGCGGCTTGTAAATTCTTCAGGTATGGGGCATTTTACCCGACTCGAGTACAAAATTGTCGGTGGCTTTTGCTTCGGCTTTTCTTTGAATCTTAGTGAGACCCATCCAAGCCCGAAGGCCCCTTACACGGGATAGCCAGAGTCGATTGAGCAGAAGCGTTCCAACAATTTGATTCGGTGCTCATTTCATGCGGATGTGACTTACTGGTATGATCCGCTGTGGCAACAGTACAATATCGGAGAACGACAACCTGCCCAGTTGTGCTTTTAGCTGGCCTTCGTTCAAGTAGTTTGTGCAGTGCGTGTTCACTCACGGTAATGAGGGACTGACAACTGTTGATGATAACATATGGCATACAGAATGCAAACCGCGTTAGAGGAAGCTCCTGCAATAGCCTTCGAAGGGCTTTCGCTCACGGTAAGCAAGGATATCTTCGTTCGTCTTGCTAAGCTAGCATCACTACAAACAGTGGGACAGAAAGCTACAATGTATCAAGAGAAGAGCCTTTCTGAGTTGGCTAGCGAGCAGCTCCAAGGGCCGTAGAAAAAGTTGTGTGTTTCAACTCACGACCTTATTATTCGACCAGTTGCTGTTTTGTGTTCAGCATGGCCGACGCTCAATTACGGACTATGGGACAGACATACTAATTAACATTGGGGAAACCCACTCCACAAACGCCAAAATAAAGCAAGCGAATATACCCGTTTCAACTACTGGAGCTTAAAGCCGTGAACCATGCATTTAGTGGTGCAGCTGACGGATAATTAGTAGCTCAGCAGTCCCATGATATACTTCAGGCTCAGACTGGGAAAAACGTATGTGGCAGAACTCATGTAAATGCCAAACAAATCAGGCCCGTATCATTGCTGATGCTACGACACAAACTTCTTACTGAGTATTACGAAACTCTGGGGGTTGTAAGCTGAATTTTCCCCACACAGGTGCGTTTATGATCACTGGAAGTTGGCTGAAATATGAGTTGTGATATGCTATCTCCCGGCTGCCTCAGCAGGCCGTGAGATTACCGGGTACTGCGGCAGTTACTGCAAGCCCTGATGTTTTCAAAGACCTGGCCACCCAGCGCGAAATGGCCTGCAAAATGAGCTCTTCACACGGTTTTAAATGGCTTGGAGATTGGAACCCACGTGGTGCTGGCTGGCAGCCCAAATCAAAGGCATTCTGCCAGCTATATAGCCACCAGCAGGTGCGATAGAAGAGGCTCACCTTGTCGAGCGCGAGCCTCAAGAAGGTTGCTAGTAGCTTTCTCGTCCTTGATGATAAGGCCAAGTACGCGGCTGGCACTGTGCTCGGATTCTGCTGCTGGATGCATCGGAGCAGAGGTAACTGCTCATCTCCTCCAGCAGCGAAGAGGCTAACAAATATAGGAAAGGTTAGCCTGCAGATAACGTTATACCTGACACCTGCGTTTCAATACTCTAGAATTATTCAATTTAGCAGTTGCACCAAACGACATGATGCCAAGTTCGCCTACCCAATAGGATGAGGAGGGCAGTAATACCAAATAAAGCACTGGGCTTCTTGACTGGAACAACGGATACCCAATCGTCTGAAGCCATCTTGAACCCCACGTGCCTCGGAGATGCCAGCGCCATCTGGATCAAATACTCTCCATACGTCAACGAGGGAGAAATCCGGTCTGAAACACAGAACGCCACCGAGAGAGTTACTGGAAATGTAGTATCGCGAATCTTTATGATCCTGGTGCAATCAACCACCCTGTGGGCTCGAGCGTTGTGCTTCCTCGACGGCACTTGTGACATGAGAACAGCAGTGTTTAAACCATGAGTGAATACCCGCCTTACTGACGTTATCACAGGACTCTCCTAGATAGCTCATGCAAGCTCAGCTTTGTATGAGTCGAGGCCTGGCGCAAACCCGTATGCTACGACTACTGGACATATGCAGGGATATTTGGGTCTGAACGTACCTTGTATTCAGCTCTTTGAGTGTAGCTAGTAGTTGCTTTTCTTTCAAACCCTGAGCCTCTGCAGACCAAGAGTGAAGCCATTCTATTCTCTGTGCGCACGCCTCCGGGACCGGCTTCAGCACGGTCAGTGGATCAAAGTGATCAACGGCACTATTCACCGGCCCAGAACGGGAACGTCGGAGCCTGCTTGTACCAGGTTTCTGCTGTAACACTGGAGTTGCCGCTCGAATGGCAGGAGTTTGGAAGCACCACCTAGTTCCCTCGTGCTGCGGCAGCGGAAGACCCGTTACAACATGTACTGCGCTCTCTCTATGCTGAGAAGTCCCATGCTGAGGAGAGAGTAGCTGCGCATCATCCCTTTGATCACACCTGGATTTCTGGTTGGCGGCCGCTGGTTTCTGCTGCATTAAAATTTGCATCTTCTGCTGCGCTTGTTGTTGAAGTTGTTGCTCAACCCCGGCTCTGAGCTGCTGCAAAATTTTGCCTGAGATGCTTTGTTGCAGTTCGTTTACGCTGTGTTCTCCCAGATGCGGGCGATGGACGGAATTTTCATAAGCCGGAGATCGCTCGCGGACTGTGGATGCTGTGTTGGGCAATGTTGGAAAAGAGGCCACAGTAGCCTTTGTAAAGATAAGTGATGCGCAGCGGGGGCAAGAGCCTGCATGAGGCGGATCTGGCGCTGTCGGACGTGTATTCATCATCGTTTCAGGCTTGATCGGTGAGGGTATCGTGGCCAGCTTCCCGAAATTGTTCATGCATACCGGCGCATGCATATCGTACACCGAGCGATTTGTCTTTGTAATGCAGCAGTTATCACCGAATTGAGCCCACTGGGACGTCTCGAAAAGATTTAACGAAGAGGAATCATTGTGGGCGGCACTTGATGAGGTAGGGGGAGAGAATACTCTAGTTTGGTCACCTTGCGTGGGTTGATAGCTGTACGAAGACGGAACGCTTGGCCTAGCAGAGGAAGCACGGCCTTTCGATTTGCACGTGCATATTTGACGAGTTGCTTTTATGGTGCAGTAGTTTTGACTTGCAGGTGCTTCGTTTGATTCTTTCACATAGACGGGGTATTGGTGGCTCATTCGGTGTGCAGAGGTAGTAGGGCCAGGATGTGATGCGTAAGGTAGTGAGCAACAAGGGGAGCAAAATTCGGAGTTTTGAGACCTGCAGAGGTGGCAGGCTTGTTCGTCCCCTCTTCCTTGATTAGTCGAAATAATCTCTCTGCGAAAATTTGGATTCCGATGGGCACAGTACGAATGTAAATTGCAGCAGCAATGCTGACGGTGTAACTGCCTCCACCCCTTTACTCTGAACGCTACACGGGGTTTTGAGATGGGCACCGTTGCTGTCCCAGTGGCAGATGCTTCGTTGTAAACTTCCGGTTTAACCTTTGGGAGAAGGCAAACCGAGCAGACGCGCCTTGACCCAGTCCCAGCAGAATGCACACGAAGACGCTCGCCGGAGCGGTTGCCAAATGCAAAGTTTTGTGGCAGCAAATGTCTGGAGAGGCATCGACCCCTTGGCGATGCGCCTACACCTTGACCACTTTGCTGTAAAGATTCATTTTTTGATATGGGGCTTGAATGCGAAGAAGGTGAATCGCTGTGCAAACGAGTGCATTTTTCGCTTTCTTCTGTACAAGGAAGGGGGCCAAGTGATCCAGATGAGGTAGCTAGCCTGCAAGCAGACGAGAAGCTCGACGGAAAGGCAAAGGTATGAGTTTCAGTGAACTCCAAGAAACTACTAGTGAACATACCGGTCTGCGGGAACTCACCCGGTACTGCGAACGTGCTGAATGCACTTGCATGCCACCTCAGTGTGGAGAAACTCAACTGCCCAGTCAGCTGAAGTAACACATCCTTTGTTTCTCCTGAGCGCATGCACGACTAGTGAAGATAATTGCAACAAATATCCACTTGCTGTACTTGCTAAACGCCCCCGGAATTGTTTGCTTGTTTCGTTTTATTTCGCGAAGTTGTCGCTAGAACAATCAACAAAATGTAAGCAACCCACCTGTCTAATCTGTTGAAGACTCTAGATACAGCAGAGAACGAGGGCTGCTGAAGGACTGTCATTGCTCTAGCTAGATCAGCTGCATTACATCCAGGTGCAGATTGATTCACCTCTTCCAACGATGAATGCAGGCTGCACTGTAAGGGGTGTTTGTGTCTGGCTTCAACTCTCTATTCAAATGCTAATGGCGCTCTCCTATCTGCCAAACTCGTTACATAGGCATATTGTTGACCTCACTCATTGGAGCCTTACAAACGCTGCCAAACAGCTGTCTAGCTTGCCTTCCGTCACAGTCCCTGTCTTGGAAATGTCTATGCAGCTAAACAGGCTGCAAGGCACACAGTGGCCCCCACACCTGCCACGAGCTGCAGTTGCAGCAGCTGCGACATCTGCAGCTGCTTCAACCTCCAGAAGGCCCATGTATGCCACCAGTTCCTCCGGCTCTCTCTGGGGCACGGTTAGTGTGGTAGGCTCAGCATTTGAAGCCTCACATGGGTTAACACACATGCTTGGCCTTGTCCACCTCAGAAAACTGCAAACAACAGCTGCACAGGAAGCGGCAACTGTATGCAAGGAAATTGGCCTAAAATTTTACAGCGACTCAATGGGTAGCTGGAGGGGTGGCAATCTAGGTTGCCATGATCTAACTACTCGAGCTGAGAGGTTCTTCTGACTCAGCCAGAGAAACGCCATCATCTTTGGAAGAAACCCTTGCAGATAAGAGGCGACCATCAAGTCCGTCAGCTCGGACACCATAAAGCCGGAGTAACTTGACCCACGCACTCGCTGAGTCATTAAACGCATACCCTGTCCAGACGGCAAGGCCTCCAAAGACGTTCTAAAATGAATGGGAAGCAGTAAAAGCATAACGAATAAATTAAGCTCAATGAAGAAACCTCAGCATGCCCAACAACTTGCTATAAGTACTCCTATCGGGCAGCGCCACTGGCAAGGCAACGCTAGCCATAAAAGAAATGGAGACTAGCCTCTCGCCCTCCTAAGTGTTGAGATATGGATTGCATTACCATACAAGCGAACACTCCCATTATCTCGAATAGCGGCGTACAGATGAGCTGGGGAGAATGGTTGGGAGCGGCGCAGCGCTCTGCGGATACGGTCCAACTGACCTCACAAACAACAAAAATTGCATGCATGCAAGCTGCGTTTTGCTCACTCAGCTCATAGCTGCTACAGTACTCCAATAAAAGCAAAAGGGCTTTAAAGTGCCTTTACTTGTTGTTCAACGCATGCTAGGCGCCATAGGATGGAAGCCGCTGCTAGATCAGGCTCTGAACCTCCAATCATTTTCCACCGGTAAAGGCGGGCGGTGTCAGAACCAGAAGTTGGTAACCTTCTAAAGACTAATTTTAGGAACGAAGTCTGCAACGAGCATGCGGCCAGTTAACTTTGTGCTTCAGCTTGGCGGGCCAGCACTGTGGTAAGCCATTGCTCCTAACTCGTTTGCTACTCGATTCGTGTCTTCATGTCCAGTGTAAGATCTTGGTATGGAAACCGCTCCTTTTCAGGCGTTCCACTGTTCAGTCATATTAAGCTGAGTGTTCTGAACCTTCAATTATATGTATTATTCACAGCCGGTGGAGGATCAAGGGAATCCCGTTGCTGGTAATCCTCCGCAACCGCTAGCTGCCAGCCGGAGAAACCTCCCACAGAAAGTATGGTTTATCCTCAGCAGACATTGAAACGAACTACATAGTTGCAAAACTCGACTAAAAGTATCCGGAAACTAAGTTAATGTTCAGCCGCTACTATACTCGCTCTTCGACGCTCGAGCCTTCGTCGCTGCGGGCTGCAAGCCAGGAGCGCTCCAGTTGAGCGCACATTCACTTTTATACCTGTAGTAAGCCTGGTAAGCCACCTATCTAACGCAAACGCGCTAAAGACGAGGCTAGCTGTAGGCACTCCCGCTAAAATTGAAAAACCCCTACTGTTAGCTGGGGCATCCTCGCGTATATCGCGTGTGAGGCGTTTAGTGTGGCTAAAGTGACTTTCACATTTCAGACAAAGCATTAATGAGTGAAATGTAGATGAAGTTGACGGTTTGAAAAGCATGTGAACTGTATCGAGCCATCATAGCGTCAGCGTCTCAGAACCGACCGTTTATGCTCTGCATGAGCGGCCAAGGGGCTGCACGGCAGATGCATGCATGCGCTCATCAGCCATGAAAGTGGCTCATGCAATTTTGCTTAAAGCGTGACTGTTGACCTTAAGCCAACCGTCACAAACAGATAGCCAATAAGCCATCTGTTTGGGAAAGTACACGGAACCAGCCTCAGTGAACACGATATTTTGGATAATTGCGCTTGACGAGGGTACTTAAGCTTTACTGCGTAACCCCACAGCAACACGCGCCGAACCGATGGCACAATTATATTTTGTACTCCCTAACTATATTTCGCTCTTTCCCTTACCAAAAGTCAGCAATTGCATCGGAAACGTGGGCTGTGTCCAGCGTCTGTACTGCGAAGGTCACCTATGCTGACCGCCATGATACGAAGAGTTCAAACGCAAGAAGGGACAGCACACGACTCGCGCACGAACAAATGCATAGGTGCTTATATTTTGTTCTTTGTTCACTGCAGCATTCCCGGGGACTGTGGATTCGCGAGAGATTCCGTTGTACTTGGTGGGTCCCAGCATTGAGCCACCTCAAGCTACACGCTGAACCCTCATTTTGAGGATCTGCTCACCTCATTAGAGCTGCCCTGCCTCATTAAATGTTTGTCGCACAATGGTACATGTGCATGTGGATTTACTTTGTTCCTTTGAGTGACTGTGATGATCCTGGAGGCCCCCCTAGGGTACTCTGAATGTAGCATGCGCTACGTGCAGTCGAGACGTGTACACCGGCTGGTGGGTAGACTACCTACCAGTGGAGGAGGAAGTATTCAACAATTGCCTATTGAGTTAGTGCGTGCAGCAAAAGGGGGCTTGGATGTGCCTAGATATGGGGCTACCGAGCAGCACGAGTTGCAACGAGGTTCGCTGCAACACATGCCGGGATGCCCCAACTCCCCGTGCTTAGGCAGCCGAGCGGCAGCACTGTGGTTGCCTACGCCCTGGGGAAGGAGGTTAGCTGCTTTTACGGACTGTTTTCTTATAAGTATTTGGCTTTTTCGCAGCTCACGATAGTCCTCTGTTTAGATCAAGGACTCCGGGGAGTTGGCGCTGCCCGGCATATGTTGCAGCACACCTCGCTGCAACTCGTGCTGCACTGCAGCCCAATATCTAGGCACGTCCAAGGCCCCTTTTGCTGCATGCACTAACTCAATAGGCAATTGTTGAACACATACTTCTCCGTTTGTAGGTATTCTACGCACCAGCCGGTGTACACGTCTCGACTGCAGTTAGGGCACGCTACAACAAACGCACGTGCCGGCATGGGTTAAAAGACATGATGCTTGTCAGACATTATTTACTGGCAGAGCATCTCAGGAAAGAGACGAATGTCTCCTAGATGGTGAAGAATATGCAGGAAACAATCATGGATAAATAAGCTGAAGCGGGAATGAATGCACAAACTGTGTTAGGCCGTCTGCAGTTTCTTGTAGTTTCGTGAAACTCTCCTCTTTATAGACTGCATACTTTCGCCAGCCATGACGAATGACATCTAATGACATTTATAACCCTATAGATCTCCGACAAACTTTATTTTTATTTTCTCATATGTTCGATGCATGGCATGGTAAATAGTCCCTGAATCGTCATGACACGGGGTGCGTAGGACGGTTTAGAGGTGTCGTGAAGGCAACTGCCTATGCGCAAGAGTATACATCAGATTCGTCCTGGAACTCGTGAAAACATATGGCCGTGGCTGTTAAACACTCGCCATACTTGTTTTCGTTCGTATCTTATTTCCGGCCAATGCCGAGCAACTTCACCTCATTAGCTTCGCTAAAGCATGGGGCGCCCAGGCTGCCTGTGTGCAGTATACCCCTTGCATTGCATATATCTGCCTCCTAAGAACAACGGCAGAGTGTGCTCGCTCCTGTCATCACCGCTCTACCGTCGATGTCTATAGCAGACTGGCTGTAAACTCGGAAGTCATCTTCCCATGCGGCAACATACTGTAGCACGGTGATATGCATTCTCCAAAACTGCTTCCTTACAGCTGACCCTTTAGAACTCGGAGAACGTTCTGTTTGCCAAACGGAAACGGTAGACTCACCCACACTCAACAAAATGGTTACTCAAGAGGAAAGGCGATAAACAACCGATTAGGCTGTTTATTGCCGTTCCCCAATGAAGGGGCAAAAACGCAAGGGACGTTGCCGAACACTGTCTGTGCTCCTGCTGTTAGGCACTAATATGCAGAGGGGACCTATCGTTGAAAATGCAGCCACACTGTGCAGCACGCGAGCTCACTTAGAGCTCAGTCAAAGCTTCCTGTGGAGCCTGAGAACAGTAAGCCCCTAATCAGAGTGTGCGGGGCTCGTGGATAGCTGAGGGGAGGGACTGTACACAAGCCGCTTAAGTCAACTTTCGCGTGTTAGGCAAAGGCTTGGCCTACAATGGTATGCTAGCTAGAGTTCCAAAAGAATGCGTTGTAGCCAATTTATATCAAAGAAATTTATGGGGTATTGAACTGTGTGCCACGTTTTGAGTGATATTCAAGCCCCTTAGTTGTGGAATAAACTCCGTTTTGCGCCCGAATGCTAGATTCTGCTCAAACTCAGATCCTTAAATTCCCAGAATTGTAGACTGCACTTGTAGTACGCAACCGCTGCTTTAGTTGTGGCATAAACTCCGTTTGGCGCCCCAAGGCTAGTTTCTGCTCGAACTCAGATCCTTAACTTCCCAGAATTGTACAGTGCACTTGTAGTAGGATACTGCAGCTTTTGAAGTGCATAGGGTTTCTGAAATCGACGTTGACAAGAGCGTAGTCCAGGTGACGTGCTGACAAGTATTCAGCAGTGATGAGAACAATGCTTGTGGCTGTGTCAGGAGTGAGCTCGATGACATGCATTTTCTTTCCTGAGGGTAACCAGACAAATGGAAGCTCCTTGCAACTTTATATACCTGGGAAAGTTTCCTTCAACTGTTCCCACTTGTGCTTTTTGCCGCATATTCCTTCGTGATGCTGTTCCGAAAGTTTGCAGTTGTCGGGAGTTCGTTCTAGTCGACAGTCCACCGTTCCCTTTTCCTTTGGGACACTAACTCCATTCCCAAAGGCTTGTAAGATTGCTGGTGTGGGCACTATCACTTTGCGTATGCTCTGAAATTCAAATAGTATCATCTGCGAGAGGCGTCTGCGCCATCGACTGCTCCACCAACAATATGCGTAGAAATTACTGGCGAGGGGCTGCTAACCCACACAAGTCCCCTATGATGGTCGCATGCTAAATTTCTGTTTTGAACTCAAATTTTAAGCACATGTTTTCCCGATCCTCGTGCTACGAGTGCCACTGATGGAACAAAATCGCAGGGACGGCGCTAATCAATGGGCACGCAGGCTGCACCCGCTTGCCGAAGCACTGGATATCAGTTCCATTTCGATGCGTTTGCCGAGTACCAGCTGCAATTCCCAACCATTAGCGAAAATCCGGAGATGCCCCTTGTTGAAGTGTCCCTGCCCTAGTTACTGCCAGCTGCTTGGGCTGAGACACATATATCGACTAGCGCGCGTCCTACCGACTAACGGACAAGTGTGCAACGACTGAGTTAGTACATGGAGCAAAAGGCAGCTTCGATGTGTTTACATGTAGGGCTGCCGCGCAGCACGAGGTGCGGTAAGGTGCGCTGCAACTCGCGCTGGGCGGCCTCCTCTCCCCGCGTGGAGGCAGCCAAACTGCTGCGCAGTAGATGCCTGCGACACGGGAGGGAGGTCAGTTGCGTTTTAGAACTCTCTTCTTAGAAGTATTTTGGCATCTGCAGCTCACAACAGTCCTTTATTAAGATCAAGGGCTCTCGTTACAGAAACTGGTACTGCTCGATGCAGTGCTCTATCGGTAGCTCCCCTTGTTTCAGCCCTCGCAATTTTATCCCAGCCTGTTATCGTGCCTAGTTAGGGATAAACGAACTTCCAGCATAGCTTCCAGTAGCCTGATGTACTTCGAAAAAGTTTGCCAGTTTCTAGAGAGAATCATCACATTCGTGGCTTTCATTCTAAAGTGGGGCAGAGAGTACAAATTGTTTATCTTTTTGCAGCATGCATTTCGTAGACTGATACAGACCCCCCGATACGCGAAGTGTAGCTCCACGACTACTCTTTATAAATTGCTCTCGTATCGAAAGCATTTTCATCTTTATTGGTTGACGTGACTGCTCTCCTTTCATTGTGACAAAGCTTATGGCCCTTGGGCTTCGGGGAGTTCAATAGTTTTAGCAGTCATGATCTTTGTTGTCGCTGAAACCGAAGGGAGGCATTTTTTCCAAAGCTTTGCTGGGATCCCTACGTGTTCGTTATGTAGGCCCTTGCATTTCCAGTGCCATTTTGCCTAATACAAGGCACAATTACTCAACTCATGACATTCACCTTTTTCTTTACTGTGCCTCTTTTTTTTTCGTACCACGCCCTTGGTGAATTTCGGTCGTCTAGTCCTACTTCTGCGCAGCTTGCTAACCGAGAATAAAATGCGCATGTAAAATTGCCTATAGTGTTAGTGTGTGTAGCGAAACGGGACATGGTTGTGCTCTCATGTGGGGCAACTGTGCAACGCGGGCTGTGGCGAGATGCGCTGCAACTCCTATCAGGCCGGCTCTCCAAGCACATTCAATTGGGCAACCCGGTCATTGCCATCTAATGGGAAGGAGGCCAGTTGCTTTTGGGAACTCTTGTCTTTAAGCATTTGACTCGCGTGCTGTTCAGATAGAGGAATGGCGTTACATTTATTGACTCGACTTTTGCGAAGTACTGCGCTGCCTTGCGCATAAAACTATCGAAGTTTCGGGTAGTCACCCACCAGAGGTAGGGCTCGATGACACTTCGTCTGTTTTAGTTGGGCAGGGGTTGGTTCAAGGGCTTGACTGAGGAACTGCCAATGCTGCACTAAGAGGTACGGGAGAGCTCCTTTTGCATATATTGCTGGCTGCTTCAACTAGCACGTTGAAGACAAAGGGTTTTGCTGCACAGTTGACCACGGTCAGGCTCATTATTGGATACTCGTTGTGCGTGCGCCTTCCTGAAGTGTACCTCGAGCATTTCACTGTTTTACTGACTATACATTGTAATGGTGCTCTGTGGACGAAACTCCTGATGCCCCGGCTACTTCCGAATAATAACAACAGGATAGAATGATAGACAAAACTAAATGATGGTGATGCACAGGTCCGCACTTCAAACAATTTTTTTTGTTGTCTTTTACTTCCTTGATGCCCGTGCTGATTGAGTTCTTCAGCCTATGGCTTGGCCCTTTTTAGCTCCTATGCACAGTAGTAATTGGTTGGTGCGAGGAAAAGGCGCCAACCAATTACTACTGTGCATACAACTTCTAGCCAGATATGACAGCCTGAAATCAGCCTCAGGCTAGTGCCTTAGGGGACTGCAATGGGGCGGAAGCAAATGTTAGAAGCGCTGGCAAACTGCAACAGACATCGCAGGCGCCCCGAGGAACAGGACGCCGTGAGTGGAGAGGAGAGGGCGCGGCCTTCCTGATTCGTATCATCCTCTACTGAACTCTTCCTACAGACAGCACCAGAAGGTGTAAACGCGAATACTTTATTGAGGGCTCTACGGTTTAGGCTTTACAGCATAACCCTTCATCAAGGCTCCAGTAGCCAACGTACACGCATACATGGACATATGTACTTGTTTCACAAAGGTCCCTCCATAGCATTATTTGCCTACACCATTGGTGTAGCTGGATTCCTGCCGAACTTCCTTACGCTGAACTCGCCTGCTCCGAACCTGCACCGAGCTCCCCGAGCCATGTACACGCATTTGGGCTAACGCCTGCAAAGCTGCACTACACTAGTCACTGGAGGAGACCTATTTAGCGTGCAGTTGGGAATCCGATGAGTGATACACTACGGGCGGATCCTCACAAACCCTGGTGTTCTCAATCACGGCATATGCAGTTTGTAGATCAACAACCGTCCGTGAAAACTCATGTAAATGCGGAAGGCTTCTAGAGACGCCATATGCAAAACTGCGACGGTATTTGGAAGCTCATGTTGAAGCAAAATGCCTTTAGATTTCACCACCGAATATCCAATCTTGTATTGAGCGGAAGGACACGCACTGGCTTCCCTGGGGAGCGGAGAAAGTGGCAGTGGGCAGAAGGCCACACAGGCGCTTGGGGACTATCCTCACTATGCATGTGTTTCTCTACAACTAAATATGCGTATATATATGAAAGCGAAACTGACATACAAAAGTGAGTGAATTCTCAGGAAAGTTGGTGCGCCAAGCATTGGGTACCAGTGGCTCCCCCACAGGAACCGCCAGATCGACGATGTACTTCAGCGTTTTATACATACGCATATAACATGCAACAGCTTAAAGCTTAACCAAGTTTCAACAAAAATTGCTTCTTTCATCGCCACTAATTTCACTGCTGATAATCAAAACGCCGTGGAAGCTGAGGCTTTTAAGGGGCCACGCTCTTCCAGGCCCAGCCTCAGCGCCCTCGGGCACCGGTTCGAGTGTTGGCTGGGATATTGCAACTTGCTCTCTTCTTCACTTCATGTCTTTTTAAAGATAGTGTGGGTATCAAAGCTTGTTTGATCCTTATTTGACGACACTTTGAGACCTGTCGCAGGTCCACCAGCACTTCCGGCCTGTGCCAGTTGAGCGGACCATGTCGTTCCCGTGGCGATTGCTGTTCCGCGTGCTTTCGGTCATTACATCGACTGGGAAGTGGACATAGAGAGCTTTAACACGGTTAGGTTTCTTCCGTTAGAGCTCTACATGCAATTGAGTGTGCTGCTTCACTTCTAGGGGGAATTGGATACCTCGGCCGTTTTTCGGAACCGCAGGCATATTGGAGCAACTGGCGGCATTCTTGAGAATTTCAACCCTGAAGCGTCTACCTTTTATTGCTTTTTGTTACACTTTTCTCATCTGCATCCGAATCAATTATCCGCTTTTTACGTGAGGGACTTGAGTCCTGTGGACTTCGGGCGTCGATGCTCTAAAGGCTGGAAAACAGAAAACAGTAGGTCAAGCTCACTGCCTTCAACTTCTTTGCTTTGTGGGGAATAGTGGGAATGGTGGCACTGATATGGTTTAGGTGGTTAGCCGGTTGACAACTTGAGCTCAAGGCATCCATCATTGGCATTCGTTCGCAGGAAGGTCGAGACATTTTATGTTTTAAGAGGTGCATGTTTAGGCCCACACTGCTGACCCTTTTTGGAGGAATATGATGCAACCGGATGAGCCAGAAGTCCCCCGTCTTGCAGAGTCGAATTTAACTTCGACTACTAGGCCTGATCCTACGGCGGACGCAGGCAAGTTGCGGCGGTGGCTTCTGTCTCCCAGGGGAGAACGTCACCGCGTTAGCTTAACTAGATGTACCTCTGCAGTGGAGTGCTCTGCTGAGCATCACGTTGCGGGGGGGACAAATATACATCCGGCATACAGCTTAGCTCTTCAAGTTAATAGTGTGCTTGTATGGGTGCTGGATGTTCTTCAGACAAACAGGAGGATGCTGCTGGGCTCACAGCCCGATGTGGGAACCGTAGTGTTGTTGATACAGGATCTGATTCAGTTCGCGTACCCGCTGTTGAGGTGAAGCATAAATGCAAGAAGGCGGAGGACTCGCCGGATAGCACTTCCCCTCAAGGAAGCCGTAAGGGCGGTCCTTCCGTAGGAGTATCTCCCCGAAATGCTAAGAGGAGCTCGCGGGGCCACCAAGCAAGGTCCACCCGGGGTCACCCAGCAAAGTCCAAATCTCACCATGTGGCTAGCTCAAGACCTCAACCTCGTGGCAGCCCAGCACCTGGGGCTAAGGCTGCACAAGAGCGCCAGAGACAGCACCCAAAAGAACAAAAGGAGCACGAAGATGAAGATCAGAAGGGGAATAAGGAGGAACTTTCAGAAGACATGAGTCCGCCTTCTGCCCCGGAAATGTTTCCGCCCTCCTCATCTTTAGAGGCACGCAGGTCCACGTACTTCAGCATATGCCTCAATGCCTCGCCTGATGAACTAACCGTAGTGTCATACAACTTGAACATGGAAAACAGCTGGGGCTTCTTCGACGACAACTGGAAAAGACGAGAGGCTGCCCTTACTCGCTACTTGCTTTCTTTAGAGGAAACTCACCACCCTGATGTACTTTTAATTCAAGGAGCTTTTTCCAACTCGACGCAGCGCCTTCTGCGAAGGTTGCACAGAGAAGACCCAATGTTCCCCTTTCAGACAAGGGTGGTTGGAGCTGATCCCGGATGCTGCAAAACTGAGAACGAGGATGGCTACTGTTCGTGTAGCGGCGACTGCTGGTGGTGCCTGGCAGCCATGAAGTCTACGAAAAAGAGCCAAGACGCAGCATTTGTAACGAAAAGTGGCTGGGATTCAGTGTGCGGAAGTTTTTCACGCTTCAGAGGAAATGGAGGGGTTGTGATACTATCGAAGTGGCCAGTGCTGCGCCGTCATGCCTATATTTTTTCTGCATCCGCGTATCCCCAATCACGATGCAATGCTGGGGCGGTTTTGGTCCAGGTTGAGAAGTTCGGCAAGGTGTACAACATGCTTGCCATGCAGTTGCAGCCTGGGCCAAACAATAACGCTCTTCGCGTGGCTCAGGTGAAGGAGGTGATGGCGTGGGCTAGAACTGGCATGGAAGATGCAGAGAAAGTGGAGTTTGCTTCGTGCGATGTTGACGAAGCCTTCACGTCTCAAGGGGAGGGGAGTACTGGCACCGAAGGCTCCGTAACCTCCAGTGAGTTCCCAAGCAAACCCGAGGGGCTGCCCGCACAAAAGGAAGGACTACCGGAACTAGTGCTCAGCAATTCTCCTGAGACTCCAGAGACAGAACTGCCCAAATCCAAACACCATCGTCGACATACCGAGCTTCCTAAAGGTATTTTGAAGGCCACAGATCCTCTCATCATTGGGGGGAACCTGAATTTTCGCTTCTTAGCAGATCGTACTTCTCTTGCTGAAGCATTAGGACCTGATGGATTTAGTGCCAATTTAGCGCTGGAAGATGCATCGGTTGCACAACCGAACTTCGACACGATCAACAACGACACATGCTACCAGAGTAAGGTCCTCGCAAAACCTTGAATAGATAGAGTATCTGTATCGCTTCTTGCTAGAAAATGTGTGCGACGGGTTATCTGTTGCCTCCCACCGAACACGACTTCGTGCAGATGTGCAGACTACTTCCCCATCTAGCGACGCCCCTCTAGACTATGCAGTGACAAACAGCAGGTGCCTCTATCTTCGTGGACCTGTGTGTGATCGTTTCAGGCCAGGGATGTCCGCAGATCCCGAAGCAGGAACTTCTGGACTACTTGCTAATATACTCTGAGCACGCAGGGCGTGTTGCCCGTGGGCAAAGAACACTTATGGACCCATCGCCAGAGAAAATCCTCTATCGCCCTCTGGTGATGGGCTGCTTACCACGCACGACACTTGAGGTTAGTCACGTCAGTGACTTTTTCCCCGTTTGTGCCACCTTCGCTCACAATTCTGAGTAACACCTGGATAAGATGATGCAGGTTGGTAGGTACTGAGGAATTACACGGTCAAGCTGTCATTGCTCTAGAAAAGCATTTGTACCATTGGAACTGTTCTCCTCCGTGGCGTGAGGGGGAACGTGGTTGCTAAACGCGTCGGCAACAAAACGTGAGGGGAACTGAATAGTCTAGACTGACCCCCAAAGTGGCGGGTCCAGCAACGGCTGTGAACAGTGGCATTAAGTGAAACAAGGAAAACGGAGACTGCTGGGCGTGAGTGGGTGGTTAATAAAGGTAGACAAAGGCGAGCTGTAATTGGAGAGTGAACTATGGTCGATGACGCTACGTGGCCGTCATAAAGGTAGTTCCAGGTGCACCCTTTTTTAACAGAGCATCGCAAGGCGGATTCACTGCAGCGATTTTGGTACAAAGCATGCCTTCAGGTGCAATGAGTAGCACTCGGACTGCTGTATTCCAGTTCGAATACGCCGCGTTTACTTTCCAGCATATGAATTTCCGCACATCATCGCACTGGCGGTGGCCGCTTTTTTAGTGGGAGCTTATACCCCTTTATACCTTTTGGTGACATCCGCTGGAATTTTAAGTCTTCCCAAAAGCAAGGGTTTCACTTTGTCCGTGCTTTGGGGAAGTCTCCTTAGTCAGTTTTGCTACACACGCTGACCAGCTAGTACACTTTAACTAGCACACGGCAGCCTCTACCAAATGGTACCATAGTAGAGGCTTTTATTCTGTATAAAACAAACTTCCACCGTATACTACTTTCAGAGTCCAGTGCACTCCCCTTTAACTCGGTGCGACTCTTGTGCGTGAAGGCCACGTTTGCCATCAGCCGCGATACTAGCCAGATGATGCGTGTGTGTGCGAGAGGAGTTCCGAGGGAAGGCATACTCCTCGGCTTCTCTTGTACTCTCTAGCCCTCACGACCATGGAACGACTAATATAATGCTTGAGGAACAGCTGCTCATAGTCCATTGGGTCTCAGCTGTAGCTTTGTTGGCTTATAGCGATGGAAACGCCGCTGATTTAGCTGCAGCGCGTTTCAGCAGGAGTGAGAGACAGACAAATGTGTATATGCTTGACCTTTCGGATAAGTTAACGACGCTCACAAGGAAGCCATGCGATAAGGAAGGCGCACAGACGCACTTTTGCCCACCCTATGAGCATGCAGCAAAGGATCACTGCCATCCAGAAGTGGCTTGGATTCCCTGTGACTGCACGAACCGTGCTCCTTCCTTGGGAACAAGGGGAGTTGAGCAGATGATACTGGGCTCACTATTCGTTACCCAGTTATCACGCTCTCGGTTTTGGAGCAGGAGGGCGCCAGATGAGCCTGTATAAACATGGGCTGCCGCAGGGTAAATCTGTTGCCCGTACAGTGCGCTACCTATATTTTGCTGCTTACTACCGCTTGTGAACTGGAGGTTGGGCTCTCTGCGCAGCGAACCTATGTTGGGTAGCAGCTGTTGGTGATTGGTCCGAGGAAAGTGTTGCCGGTTCACAGTGTTGATACTAGAGGCTTCCATAACGTTAGCTTGGCTAGGGGTTGTCCGCGTGTAAATGTCCTTAAGAATGTCTTCATCTCGGGCGTTCCACATGTTCAACACCTCCACGGCAGACGGCCTGGCTGATGGATCAGGGTGTAGACACCTCAAAATGATATTCCTTGCGACTCCCTGAATCTCTTCTGCGATGTCGGGGACAAGCGTTCCAGCTATAGCCTTTGTTTTGAGCTTCTCATAAATGACACTGGGACTATCGCGACTGGATATGTGCACGTGCATAGGGTTAGAGAAGCCAAACATCTCTTGGAATACACACCCCATCGACCAGATGTCCCATTTCTCATTGAAAGAAGGTAACTGTGCTCCTGAGCTTGATGCCATGCACTCCACAGGACTGCAACGAAGCAATTCTGCCGGGGCGTAAAACCATGTGGCTCCAGAAATACGAGACACACGCCCATCAGCGGAGGCCTCTGCATCCCCAAAGTCGCAGAGCTGTATGGTCCAGTCATCCGCTATGAGGACATTTTCAGGTTTGATATCTCTGTGGACAACTATAGGCTTTCTTCCAGGAGCAGGAGTGTGAAGATATGCGACGACAGCAGCGAGTTGGCGGCACATGTACAGCCCGTTCTCAGGTGAAATGAATCGTCTCACGTGGGGATCACGAGAATACTTCCGCGAGTGAAGGTCACTGCCGCTGGCCAGTTGGGTAACTAGCCAAATGTCAAACGGCCCGTGCACAATTCCCCCAACTAGACGAATCAGATTTGGATGCTGGCACATGGAGAGGATTTTCCATTCATTCAGTGTACGCTCCACCACCCCAGCGGGGTCAGTGCTGAGCATCTCTTCCACAGGAACTTTAATCGCTACCTTCGCTCCCCGGTGCGACCCGACGAAGACCTTCCCAAAGCTCCCCTGTTCAATCACTGAGTAGTGCAGCTGACCTCCAGGCAACAAGACCGAATCGAAAGTAACGCTGCTGCTCGGCAAGCTTGTTGGCCCTCTTTGTAATTCAGCAAGAATATCCATCAGTTCCCAAAATCTCTCTGTCCCGTAAACAGTCACCACCTTTGCAGATTGATCGTCACTGGAATCCCGGGCATCCTCTGTGTTTTTTTGAATAGTTGTTTGCCACGGTTTTACAAGAGGCAAGACGCTTCGACACGCGTACCCGTCTGCTAAGGGAGCGTGTTGCACTGCCGAATTCGGTCCTTTCGGGCCAGTAGGTGGCCCCATGGCACTGCCGCCACAAAAGGAAGTCTCTGCACGAGGAAAGTTATGAGACGGCCTGGTGAATGAACAGTTCGTCGGTGCTGCGATATGCGAAGGCGCCGGTATAAGGCGGTGGCCCATAGTTTCATACGGACTCCTGCTAGACTCCGCAAATGTTATACCGCCAGGCTGATGATCTCGCCACTGCAGAGCATTAGAAGCGCTCTTGTTGGGGCTAATGCAGCGCAAGGATGAGCCTGCTGAGCTCCGAGGTGACTGCTGAGGGGTACCCGTGCGTAGCGAGCCCCGTTCCCTTTGTTCCCTTTGTTGCATTTCCTTTTCCCGGAGCCACGCTGAGCGTGTCATCTGGGCTTGACCTAATAACTCTGCGGACGATGTAAACACTTCTGCAGGAGAAGTATGCTTAGCTGCTCTGTCGAACTTGCGAATAGTGGCAGGAGGGATGCTGCAGGCGCTTGCAGGTTTTCTCTCCAGTGCCCCTGAAGGCGAGCTTCCAATAAGAAGCTGCCTGCCGGGCACGAACGACTGAGCCGAAGGGAAGTGTATAAGCTCTGGGGATCTAATACGACGAGGCGGGGATCGCGACGTCGGACTGCACAAGGCAGCCACAGCAGCGAGCTCAAACTTTGAAGGAGAGGGGGCAGCGGACTGTTCCCTTGCGCGTCGACGGCTAGTGGAAAGCGCTTCGCATTTCCCACCAGCCTTTCTATATGCCACTCGCTGGCGGCCATCTCCATCAATGCAGAAAATATGCAGCTGATTTTCGGATGCGTTGACAAATTGAGCGGAATTCTCCTCAACAGCCCGCGGCGCCGCTGAAACGGTCGGCCGAGCAATGCATTGCACATTCAACAGATTCCCCTGTCCAAAATCTGTGGCAGCAGGAGTCGAGCAGTTTGCTGGAGCCCATTCCCCAAACGCTGGTGATGCCATCTGGCCCAACGGGGGGATACGTACAACACCCCATCGCGCGTCTTGGTTCAATACGTCCCAAGGCTCGTCATCAACAAACGAGCCAGCCATTCCCTGTAGAGGATCGAGACTGTAAAAACAGCTGCTTTACACTGCACACCAGGTATCCCACGCTGCCCATTATGGTGACGGCAGGCCACTTCTAAAAATTCGAAGTCCGCCGTTTTTCGCTTGACGGTTCCTTGCCGATTCCGTGGCCCTATGTAGCAAACTCCATACGGTGGTTATGGAAGCTCCACTAGGCACACATACAGTGAGGCCGCATGCGTGTTAAGAAGATAAAGGTAGGCAATAGGTCACAAACTGACTGGCGAGGTTGTCGGCACCCGAGACACGACACAAATTCCAGTTGAATGCTTGCAAGCTGAGGCTAATGTGCCTTGTAACCTGCACATAGCTGAAAGAAATGGAAAATCCGTAAGATGTCCGTGATGATGGGCTTTTTGCTCGACAGCAACAGCACAATCTGGTCCTCAAGTGGCGGGGATGACGAAGCGAAACTAGCCGTTGCACAGAGAGAGGACCTGCCCTGTAAGGGATCTCATAAGCAAATTCATTCCTCTATTCTGCAACTTTTGCACCGTGAATCGCAACAGATACATGTTAACTTGGAACGACTCAACACCATCGGCGCCTCTCGTAGAAGGCAGCCGTGGACCAGTGTGTTGTATCGTCACTGTGCACACACGGGGCTCTCGCGGCGGTGCGAGTGCAATATAAACTACGAAGTTTCACGCGGCTCAACTTTATGAGGTGAAGTTGTTATATCCACTGCGGAAGCGCGTGGACAGAGACTTTCCGCAGCTACCAAACCGACGGTCAAGGACTGGGTGCCACAAGACCGGACAAAGTAGTCCCGCCTGCTCCCTCATAACACTCCTACGATTAATTCACATAATACACGGAATTTGACTGTTTCATTTTTCTTCAGTGGCTGGCACAATAAGAAGACATCAAGGCAGTTGTGAGGGCGGCCTTCCTACGGAATGTCTCGGGTGTAACTTGCGGAACCCTAGCTCACAGGGGAGCTGACTGAGAGCAAAGACAATGGCCTATTGTCTGCTTGCAATCACCCACCTGGCTACTAGTTAGCATGCCAGTCGATTGAAAGCATATCTGTAGGCGTTTGCTTCATCCGAAGTACCTTGGCCAGACCTGACACACTCGGCGCGCAAGGATAGATCAGGGTAGGTCGAGGAATCACGTTCTTCTGAAACTCTGAATGCTTCTGTTCCTGTGATTCTAAGCTTTGCTGCTTTCATGAGAGTCATCACCTCACCTCTTCCCTTGTGGCATGTTCATATGAATGGATGCTACTGCTTGCAGATGCCTACGCTTACTTGTACTACCCTTCAGACGGCTCAACCGTAAATATCTTTCACCACACTCTCTACAATGTTCCCTCGTGTAAGCATCTGTGGACTGCGCGTGCCTCCGTGCAACGCTTGCAACTTTGATAGTGTAATGCCCGAAGACATGCATACATATTTCGCCCTTGCGCTTGCAGTTATATTAATTCATCCCTAGAGAGTGCCTAAAGCCCTTGTCCTGCATATAGAGTGAGCTTGTAGACACTTGAAGAGATCAACAACTTGTTAGTCCAAATGCACTTTCCAGCCCACATGCGCCGCCGGCACAGAATAAACATGCAAATATTGAAACAGTTAGTTTTCTGGGACAACACTACCAACATGGGCTGATCTCCTAGTTCGGGATGTTGCAGTTTTATAAAGCAGACAGTCGATTGTTTGCTGGGCGCGTGTAATGGGAAGTTCTGTAGGGCCTGGGGAATCTAAAATTTTGGAGGGGGACACAGTAAGTGCAGCATAAAAGATAAGGAAAAACAATACATATTCTCATTAAACCAAAGTTGGCCAATACCCATTGACAGGAAAGGACAAGGGTTTCAGACTATCACAATCAACTTCCGCAGAAAAGTTACATTTTCGTTGATATCTGCGGAATCTCTCTAGTGTTGCCTGCTCTGTACTTTCGATTACAGTGGGACTTGCCAATCGACTGATGCTTCAGTGACCAGCTCTAGTGAAAACGCAGACCAGGAGCCGGATTCACCTCCTCATTGCACATAATGGTCACCCCTCCAACACGGTGGCTTATCTACAGGAATGGTTTTCAGGAAAACAGTTCACAGCCTCGTTCCAGTGGGCCTCCAGCCCACCTTACAACACCGTGCAAGATCGGAAGTTTCTCTGTCTCAGTCTCTGACTGAAACGCAAACGTTACGTAGTTGGCATCGTGATACTAGGAAGCTGTCAACAACCTCTCCGCCGAAGCATAGCAATTCAGAACGCCCCGAATCTTCTGCTTAAACCCAAATAACAGCCTGACCGAATAATTTCAGGCCACTGGAGATTACATATCTAGAAGAAAGTGCAAACCGAGAAATATCAACTGAGATGTGGGGCTGGCATAATGCACGAAACAAGGGCTAATGAAGGGAGAAAGCATGAGGGTGCTCGAGTGCGTGATTGTGGAATATGTTTGGAATTCAGAGAGGTAGTTTGGAAGTTGCAAAAAGCAGATGAATAGAGGCATCTACACAGTTTTATGCCCTCATATGAAGAACTACAACTCTGGGTTGAGTCGGCGTTGGGGTTATGAATTGGGTGAACATGCTTGGACTTGATTGTTGATCCCACCGTTCTTGAGAATGTTGAGTTCTCATCATTGTGGACTTAAATATTCACCAATCAATCATACACAGGTTGATTATCATATTCACTGTTCACTGTTTTCCACTGAAGGGCAGAAATATGCAAAGCCGATGGCAACGACGGCTTTAAGACACCTGCTACAATCGTTTAGGACTGTGACCACTTGCCTGCTCTCACTGGATGATCTATCTCTACAGAGAAGGTAACCGCACGTAAACATGTGCATTATTATATATGAAAATGTCCTGGTTTGGGTCGTCAGATAGTGACCTGTTGAGCTTGCCGGAATTGTCAAGCTAATCAAGACACTCTATAATTTAAGAAATAAGGTATTGCCTCACAGGCATTTAAATAAAGATTCATTCATGTATTCAGTGAACTGGCGTAAGCGTGTTCTGTTTACATAGTCGATGATCAAGGACACTGAACTGAAGGCAAAGGCAATATTTACGTACAGGGGAAGTCTTATTATTATGCTTTGTAGACAGTTAAGCATGCCTGTGAGGCCCTCAACGAGCGCGCTACCGAGTTCACTAGACGGCTCTCGTTGCTTTAATGAAAGGGAACGCCCAGGGGAAAGAGTAGGGAGATGTGCGATCACAGGTAAATGCACTAGGGGCCGGAGGTCTGTGACGTTTACGCTGCCTGCGCTTCCAGGCACGCAGTAGAGCAGGGCAGCAGCCAAGTTGGGATGTGGGCTACTGTGTGGCACGTTCTTCAGGCGCACCACGCCACTTGATCACTTATTGCGCCTAGCCGCTGGAACCTCACTGATCAAGAATATAATCAACCTCGTACTGGTCTGTCAGACTACCTGCCGAGGTGCGGGGGGAAGACATCCCAAGGCAGCATCCTGAGCGGCTACATCGGAAGCACAGGGGTGGAGAGGTACCAGCTGCGACACATGGAAGGCGCCATTGTACGAGTAGATGGCTGGGAGAGAAATATCGTAAGCCACATTCCCGATGCGTTGTGTAACCTTAAAGATATCCAGGCTCGAAATTGGGACAGTCGTTCACAGCCAGCAAGTGCTTGCTGCTGAGCCAAACTTCGCCGCCCGCTGCTTATTCTACTGCCTGTCGTTTGGTATCAGGATAGTATTTCTGATGCCATTTAGCCCCCAAAATGTGACTCTGTGCTCGGTCGCAGTGTTGGCGGAAGACTTTCGTCATCAGAGAAGTGAAAGCAGGGGACAACGCGCCTACGATGCCAAGGTCGGCAGCTGTGAGTGGGTTTTCGCCAATTATAACCTCAAAAGGTGAGAGCTCGATCGACGACAGACTGGTTGTGCTATAGAAGAGCACCAATGCAGGCATAGGCTCTCCCATCCCAGTCCACCTGATTGGATGTAGGCGCGTAGCATTTGCTCCAGGGTTCTATTATCTCTTTCTGCTTGGTCGTCAGTCTGGGGATGATATGACGATGGTATTGCACGTTTAATGCTGAATCTTGTGCATCGCTGTTGTAACGAGAGAACTTGATCTTATCAAAGGACTACCGTGAGCTGCGAAAAAGCCAAATACTTGTAAGAAAAAAGTCCGTAAAAGCAGCTAACCTCCTTCCCCTGAGCTTAGGCAACCATAGCGCTGCCGCTCGGCTGCCTAAGCACGGGGAGTTGGGGCAGCCCGGCATATGTTGCAGCGCACCTCGCTGCAACTCGTGGTGCACGGCAGCCCCATATCTAGGCATATCCAAGCCCCCTTTTGCTGCATACACTAATATATAGGCAAACGTTGAACACATCCTTCTCCGTTAGTAGGTAGTCTGCACACCAGTCGGTGTACACGTC